>JBAIAC010000753.1:0-66966 GCA_037349315.1 Chelydra serpentina
AGCCCAGCCCCCAGCAGAGGCCCCAGACCCGCCCAGAGCCCAGACCCCCAGCCAGGGGCCCCAGGACCCGCCCAGAGCCCAGCCCCCAGCCAGGGGCCCCCAGACCCGCCCAGAGCCCAGACCCCCAGCCAGGGGCCCCAGACACGCCCAGAGCCCAGCCCCCAGCCAGGGGCCCCAGACACGCCCAGAGCCCAGACCCCCAGCCAGGGGCCCCAGACCCCCCCAGAGCCCAGCCCCCAGCCAGGGGCCCCAGACGCCCAGCCAGGGGCGCCGGACCCCCCAGAGCCCAGACCCCCAGCCAGGGGCCCCAGACACCAGTCAGGGGCCCAGACCCCCCCAGAGCCCAGCCGGAGCCCCAGACCCCCCCAGAGCCCAGACCCCAGCCAGGGGCCCCAGACGCCCCCCGAGCCCAGACACCCAGCCAGGGGCCGCATACCCCCCGAGAGCCCAGCCCCCAGCCAGGGGCCCCAGACCCCCGAGAGCCGAGCCCCCAGCCAGGGGCCCCAGAAGCTCAGCCAGGGGCCCCGGACCCCTTCAAGAGCCCAGACCCCCAGCCAGGGGCCCCAGACCCCCCAGAGCCCAGCTCCCAGCCAGGGGCCCCAGACCCCCCCAGAGCCCAGCCCCCAGCCAGGGGCCCCAGACCCCACCCAGAGCCGAGACCCCCAGCAAGGGGCCCCAGACCCCCCCAGAGCCAGCCAGGGGCCCAGACCCGCCCAGAGCCCAGCCAGGGGCCCCAGACATGCCCAGAGCCCAGACCCCAGTCAGGGGCCCCAGACCCCCCCAGAGCCCAGCCAGGGGCCCCAGACCCCCCCCAGAGCCCAGACCACCCCCAGGGCCCCAGACCCGCCCAGAGCCCAGCCCCCAGCCAGGGGCCCCAGACCCGCCCAGAGCCCAGACCCCCCAGAGCCCAGCCAGGGGCCCCAGCCCCCCCAGAGACCAGCCCCCCACCCAGGGGCCGCAGACCCCCCCAGAGCCCAGCCAGGGGCCCCAGACCCCCCAGAGCCCAGCCCCCAGCCAGGGGCCCCAGACCCGCCCAGAGCCCAGACCCCCAGCCAGGGGCCCCAGACCCGCCCAGAGCCCAGACCCCCAGCCAGGGGCCCCAGACCCGCCCAGAGCCCAGACCCCCAGCCAGGGGCCCCAGACGCCCCCAGAGCCCAGTCCCCCAGCCAGGGGCCCCAGACGCCCAGACAGGGGCGCCGGACCCCCCCCAGAGCCAAGACCCCAGCCAGGGGCCCCAGATCCAGTCAGGGGCCCCAGATCCCCCCAGAGCCCAGCCAGGGGCCCCAGACCCACCCAGAGCCCAGACCCCAGCCAGGGCCCCAGACGCCCCCGAGCACAGACACCCAGCCAGAGGCCGCATACCCCCCGAGAGCCCAGCCCCCAGCCAGCGGCCCCAGACCCCCCCAGAGCCCAGCCCCCAGCCAGGGGCCCCAGACGCTCAGCCAGAGCCCCGGACCCCTTCCAGAGCCCAGACCCCAGCCAGGGGCCCAAGACCCCCCCCCCCAGAGCCCAGATCCCAGCCAGGGGCCCCAGACCCCCCCAGAGCCCAGCCCCCAGCCAGGGGCCCCAGACCCACCCAGAGCCGAGACCCTCAGCAAGGGGCCCCAGACCCCCCCAGAGCCCAGCCAGGAGCCCCAGATCCGCCCAGAGCCCAGCCCCCAGCCAGGGGCCCCAGACCCGCCCAGAGCCCAGAACCCCAGCCAGGGGCCCCAGACCCGCCCAGAGCCCAGCCCCCAGCCAGGGGCCCCAGACCCGCCCAGAGCCCAGACCCCCAGCCAGGGGCCCCAGACCGGTCCAGAGCCCAGACCCCCAGCCAGGGGCCCCAGACCCCCCCAGAGCCCAGCCCCCAGCCAGGGGCCCCAGACGCCCAGCCAGGGGCGCCGGACGCCCCACAGAGCTCAGACCCCCAGCCAGGGGCCCCAGACCCCAGCCAGGGGCCACAGACCCCAGCCAGGGGCCAGCCAGGGCCCCAGGACCCCCCCAGAGCCCAGACCCCAGCCAGGGGCCCCAGACGCTCCCCGAGCCCAGACACCCAGCCAGGGTCCGCATACCCCCCCGAGAGCCCAGCCCCCAGCCAGGGGCCCCAGACCCCCCAGAGCCCAGCCCCCAGCCAGGGGCCCCAGACGCTCAGCCAGGGGCCCCGGACCCCTTCCAGAGCCCAGACCCCCAGCCAGGGGCCCCAGACCCCCCCAGAGCCCAGCCCCCAGCCAGGGGCCCCAGACCCACCCAGAGCCGAGACCCCCAGCAAGGGTCCCCAGACCCCCCCAGAGCCCAGCCAGGGGCCCCAGACCCCCCCAGAGCCTAGCCCCCAGCCAGGGCCCCGGACACCCCCAGAGCCCAGACCCCCAGCCAGGGGCCCCCAGACCCCAGTCAGGGGCCCCAGACCCCCCCAGAGCCCAGCCAGGGGCCCCAGACCCCCCCCAGAGCCCAGCCCCCAGCCAGGGGCCCCAGACCCGCCCAGAGCCCAGCCCCCAGGCCGGGGCCCCAGACCCCCCCAGAGCCCAGACCCCAAGCCAGGGGCCCCAGACCACCCCAGAGCCCAGCCCCCCAGCCAGGGCCCCAGAGCCCAGCCCCCAGCCAGGGGCCCCAGAGCCCTGCCCCAAGCCAGGGGCCCAGACCCCCAGCCAGGGGCTCCAGACCCCCCCCAAGAGCCCGTCCCCCAGCCAGGGGCCCCAGACCCCCCCAGAGCCCAGACCCCGAGCCAGGGGCCCCAGACCCCCCCAGAGCCCAGACCCCGAGCCAGGGGCCCCAGACACCCCCCGAGCCCAGACCCCCAGCCAGGGGCCCCATACCCCCCCAGAGCCCAGGCCCCAGCCAGGTGCCCCAGACCCCCCCAGAGCCCAGCCCCCAGCCAGGGCCCAGACGCCCAGCCCGGGGCCCCGGACCCCCCCCAGAGCCCAGACCCCCAGCCAGCGGCCCCAGACCCCAGTCAGGGGCCCCAGACCCCCCCAGAGCCCAGACCCCAGCCAGGGGCCTCAGACCCCCCAGAGCCCAGACCCCCAGCCAGGGGTCCCAGACCCCCCCACAGAGCCCAGACCCCCAGCCAGGGGCCCCAGACCCCCCCCCAGAGCCCAGACCCAGCCAGGGGCCCCAGACCCACCCAGAGCCCAGACACCCAGCCAGGGCCCCAGACCCGCCCCAGAGCCCAGACCCCGGGCCAGGGGTACCAGACCTCCCCAGAGCTCAGACCCCCAGCAGGGGCCCCAGACCCCCCCCAGAGCCCAGACTGGGCCCCAGACGCCCCCTGAGCCCAGACCCCCAACCAGGGGCCCCAGACCCCCCCAGAGCCAGCCCCCGGCCAGGGGCCCAGACCCGCAGCCAGGGCCCCAGACCCGCCCAGGAACCCAGACCCCCCGCCAGGGACCCCAGACCCCCCAGAGCCCAGCCAGGGGCCCCAGCCCCGCCCAGAGCCCAGACCCCTAGCCAGGGGCCCCAGACTCCCCCAGAGCACAGCCAGGGGCCCCAGACCCCCCCAGAGCCCCAGTCCCCAGCCAGGGGCCCCAGACCCACCCAGAGCCCAGACCCCCAGCCAGGGGCCCCAGACCCGCCCAGAGCCCAGACCCCCAGCCAGGGGCCCAGACCCGCCCAGAGCCCAGCCCCCAGCCAGGGACCCCAGACGCCCCCCAGAGCCCCAGACCCCCATCCCCAGACCCCGCCAGACCCCCAGCCAGGGGCCCCAGCCCCAGACCCCCAGCCAGGGGCCCCAGACCCCAGGCAGGGGCCCCAGACACCCCCAGAGCCCAGCCCCCAGCAAGGGGCCCCATACCCACCCAGAGCCCAGCCCCCAGCAAGGGGCCCCATACCCACCCAGAGCCCAACCCCTAGCCAGGAGCCCCAGACACCCCCAGAGCCCAGCCCCCAGCCAGGGGCCCCAGTCCCCCAGCCAGGGGCCCCAGTCCCCCCAGCCAGGGGCCCCAGACCCCCCCAGAGCCCAGACCCCCAGCCAGGGGCCCCAGACCCCCCCAGAGCCCAGACCCCCAGCCAGGGCCCCAGACACCCCCAGAGCCCGAGCCCTAGCCAGGGGCCCCAGACCCCTCCAGAGCCCAGACCCCCAGCCAGGGGCCCCAGACCCCCCCAGAGCCCAGACCCCCAGCCAGGGGCCCCAGACCCCAGTCAGGGGCCCCAGACCCCCCCAGAACCCAGCCAGGGGCCCCAGACCCCCCAGAGCCCAGACCCCAGCCAGGGGCCCCAGACGCCCCCGAGCCCAGACACCCAGCCAGGGGCCGCATACCCCCCCGAGAGCCCAGCCCCCAGCCAGGGGCCCCAGACCCCCCCAGAGCCCAGCCCCCAGCCAGGGGCCCCAGACCCCCCCAGAGCCCAGAACCCCAGCCAGGGGCCCCAGACCCCCCCAGAGCCCAGCCCCCAGCCAGGGGCCCCAGACCCACCCAGAGCCGAGACCCCCAGCAAGGGTCCCCAGACCCCCCCAGAGCCCAGCCAGGGCCCCAGACCCCCCCTAGAGCCCAGCCCCCAGCCAGGGGCCCCAGACCCCCCCAGAGCCTAGCCCCCAGCCAGGGGCCCCGGACACCCGCAGAGCCCAGACCCCCAGCCAGGGGCCCCAGACCCCAGTGAGGGGCCCCAGATCCCCCCAGAGCCCAGCAGGGGCCCCAGACCCCCCAGAGCCCAGCCCCCAGCCAGGGGCCCCAGACCACCCCAGAGCCCAGCCAGGGGCCCCAGACCCCTGCCCCAGCCAGGGCCCCAGACCCCCAGCCAGGGGCCCCAGACCCCCAGCCAGGGGCCCCAGACCCCCCCAGAGCCCAGACCCCGAGCCAGGGGCCCCAGACCCCCCCCCCAAGCCCAGACCCCCAGCCAGGTGCCCCAGACCCCCCAGCCCCCAGCCAGGGGCCCAGACCACCCCAGAGCCCAGCCAGGGGCCCCCAGACCCCTGCCCCAGCCAGGGGCCCCAGACCCCCAGCCAGGGGCCCCAGACCCCCCCAGAGCCCAGCCCCCAGCCAGGGGCCCCAGACCACCCCAGAGCCCAGCCAGGGGCCCCAGACCCCTGCCCCAGCCAGGGGCCCCAGACCCCCCCCCCAAGCCCAGACCCCCAGCCAGGTGCCCCAGACCCCCCCAGAGCCCAGCCCCCAGCCAGGGGCCCCAGACCCCCCCAGAGCACAGCCAGGGGCCCCAGACCCCCCCAGAGCTCAGCCCCCAGCCAGGGCGGTAAATCCCCTCGGGGGTCACCCCCCGTCCCGATCTGCGCATGCCCAGAGCCGCGAGACACAAAACTCTTCAACGGCGCGTTCATAACGTCACTTCCGGTCCCTTCAGAGCGCCACGAACTACATCTCCCATCCTGCCCCGGGCGCCGCTTCCGCCCTCTTCAGCGCAGCTCAGGGAGCGTGTTAACAGCTGTTACTGCGCATGCTCAGTGCTGGTGCCAGGGAGCCGGGAGAACAAAGCCCAGAGCCCGGGGGCGGGGCAGGGCTTTGGCTCCATTGTGAGCGGGGGGCGGGGCATCGCCTGGGGGCGGGGCTCTGGCTCCATTGGGAGCCGGGGGCGGGGCTCTGTCACAGCCCGGGGGCGGGGCTGCTCCTGGGGGCGGGGCTCTGGCACAGCCCGGGGGCGGGGCAGCTCCTGGGGGCGGGGCTCTGTCACAGCCTGGGGGCGGGTCAGCTCCTGGGGGCGGGGCTCTACCACAGCCTGGGGGCGGTGCAGCTCCTGGGGGCGGGGCTCTGTCACAGCCCGGGGGCGGGGCAGCCCCTGGGGGCGGGGCTCTGTCACAGCCTGGGGGCGGGGCAGCGCCTGGGGGCGGGGGTCTGGCACAGCCCGGGGGTGGGGCAGCGCCTGGGGGCGGGGCTCTGGCCCCATTGGGAGCCGGGGGCGGGGCAGCCCCTGGGGGCGGTGGTCTGGCCCCATTGGGAGCCGGGGGCGGGGCAGCGCCTGGGGGCGGGGCTCTGGCACTGCCCGGGGGCGGGGCAGCGCCTGGGGGCGGGGCTCTGGCATTGCCCGGGGGCGGGGCAGCGCCTGGGGGCGGGGCTCTGGCTCCATTGGGAGCCGGGGGCGGGGCTGAGCAGCGGCTCCCGGGGGGGTCCCGTGTTTGCCGGCAGCGCTGGAGCCGCCGGGGCGATCGCGGAGCTGCTGGGCTCAGCTGCAGCCGGGCTCGGCCCCGGCCCCGCCGGGACCCGGGTGGGGACAGAGCCTGGGGCCGGGGGGTTCCCCTGTGTGGGGCCGGGGGCGGCGGGGGGACGAGCCGGAGCTGCGGGCGGGGGAAGGACAGTGGGACACGTGCGGGGTGGAGCGTCCCCTGGGAGCCAGGAAAGTCCGGGGGAGAAGAAAGTGTCTGTGTGTGTGTGTGTGTGTGTTACTGTGTGTGTGTGTTACTGTGTGTGTGCCTGTGTGTGTGTGTCTGTGTGTGTGTGTGTGTCTGTGTGTGTGTCTGACTGTGTGTGTGTGTCTGTGTGTGTGTGTGTGTCTGACTGTGTGTGTGTGTCTGTGTGTGTGTGTGTGTGTCTGACTGTGTGTGTGTGTCTGTGTGTGTGTGTGTGTTACTGTGTGTGTGTCAGTGTGTGTGTGTGAGTCGGTGTGTGTGTGTCATTGTGTATCTGTCAGTGTGTGTGTGTTACTGTGTGTGTGTGTGTCAGTGTGTGTGTGTGTGTGTCCGTGTGTGTGAGTCGGTGTGTGTGTGTCATTGTGTATCTGTCAGTGTGTGTGTCATTGTGTGTGTGTGTCTGTGTGTCTGCGCTCTATTTGCACCCTTGTGCCACGTCCCTCTCACACACTGATCACAATTCTCTCTCCGCTTCTTCCCCTTTGCTCTCCCCTCACCACATGTGGCTACAAAAATCCCACAATGACGGACTCTCCCGTCTCTTCTTTTGCCCCATTTCCTCCATCAGTCTCCAACGGCCATTTACATTCTCCCCAGATTTGGGATGTTTCCCCCCCCCCAGTTTATCTGCAGCCCTTTGTCCTCGTTCGGGTGGGGAATTGCTGCCCCGAGTCACTCTCCAAAGGGGGTCGGGGTTGGGGGGGCTGTTTGGGGAGCCCCGAGACGTGGCTGCCTCAGGGGTAGTGATGGGGCGTCTGTTCTCTGCCAGCAACAGGGCTTGGCCGGGGAACAGGGGGAGCCGGTGTCCCCTATGGAACCTGCCCAGCCCCTTTGCTTCTGCTCCTTTCTAGCGTTTCCTTCACAGACTTTATTACTGGGGAGGCTGGAAAATGTCTCTGGGCTCAGCCCCGGCAGGAGGGGCCAGGTCCCCACTGTAGTAAAGAGATGACGCGTTTCCCCAGCATGGCAGAATGTCGGGTGTGTGTCTGCAGGGAAAGGGCCTGGGGGGATCGTGACGTGAAATTAACTAAACCCTGTTCTGCAACCTCCACAACTTTCTCCTCTCCCCCCGCCCCCAACGAACAAGCGACAGTGACACCGGGTGGCCACGTGGGGTAATGCACACAGCCCCTAGTTCTTATAGTATGGGAACAAGTAAATAACTTTTCCTTATTCACTTCCTCCACACCACTCATAATTTTATATACCTCTATCATACCCCCCTTAGTCTCCTCTTTTCCAAGCTAAAAAGTCCTAGCCTCTTTAATCTCTCCTCATATGGGACCCGTTCCAGACCCCTAATCATTTTAGTTGCCCTTCTCTGAACCTTTTCTAATGCCAGTATATCCTTTTTGAGATGAGACCACAATTGTACGCAGTATTCAAGATGTGGGCGCACTATGGATTTGTATAGGGGCAGTAAGATATTCTCCATCTTATTCTCTATCCCTTTTTAATGATTCCTAACATCCCGTTTGCTTTTTTGACTGCCGTTGCACACTGCATGGACATCTTTAGAGAACTATCCAGGATGACTCCAAGATCTTTTTCCTGATTAGTTGTAGCTAAATTAGCCCCCATCATATTCTATGTATAGTTGGGGTTATTTTTTCCAATGTGCATTACTTTACATTTATCCACATTAAATGTCATTTGCCATTTTATTGCCCAATCATTTAGTTTTGTGAGATCTTTTTGTAGTTCTTCACAGTCTGCTTTGGTCTTAACTATCTTGAGCAGCTTAGTATCATCTGCAAACTTTGCCACCTCACTGTTTACCCCTTCTTCCAAATAATTTATGAATAAGTCGAATAGGATTGGTCCTAGGACTGACCCTTGGGGAACACCACTAGTTACCCCTCTCCATTGTGAAAATTTACCATTTATTCCTACCCTTTGGTCTCTCATTGTACCAAGAGGGGAGATGGTTGCTTCTAAAGGAAGGAGAAGATTAAATGCATTCGATGAGGATGGGATTGGAACCCATGCGTGCAAAGCACAATGGATTAGCCTCCATCACCTTAACCACTCGGCCACCTCATCTGAGCTGTCAAAAAAAGGACAGGAGGAGAAATCTAAGAGCAGTAGAGATAGGGCTACTCAGGAGTTTTTAAATACCAAGTGGAAGCAGGGTCTGGATGAGCTCCCCCCTCACATCGAGTGATGAGCTGGGGAAAGACTTCAGGACCAGACCGTGTTTGCCCAGACACCCCTACTCGGCCTGGGTATGCAGCATGATGGGGCCGCTTTACCAAAGGAACCAGTTTTGGCTGGTGTTGGGTTACAAATCACTGTAGCATTGAGTGGAATGAAATGTTATTCTCCTTCCTGTCCGAGTGAAGGGCGGCAGAACATACCGAGTCCGTCCTGATGGAGGGGCGAGGTGGGTGAGAAATACCTTTTATTGCACTGCATAGAAGTGATTGAGGATATCACCCTAATCCAGTGGTCCCCAAACTTTTCACACTGTGCCCTCTTGTCCGTGTCTGTGGCCCCTCGGAAGCCGCGGTCGAGAACCGGGGCTGGGAGCAGGGCCATGGCTTCCTAGGGAGAGGGGAGCAGACAGGGGTAAGGGGAACGAGCCTGGGCCAGGAGCCAGGGGTCCAGGCTGAGGTTAGGATGGGGGAAGAGCTGGGGCAGATGAGGGCTGAGTGGGGCTCCCTCCGTGCCCTCAATGTGGGATAATAACCCCGACATGGGGGCCGAAGCTGGGAGGAAGGGTCCTGCCATCTAGAGCCTGAGGGCATGGGGGCACCGCCAGAGCACGTGTCCGACCGGTGGCATCCCTGCACCACAGCCAGGGCCTGGGACATGTGAGGGGGAGACTGTGAACGTCCCGTCTGTCCCAGAGACGCTGTTTGCGATATCCCTGAGCCACAGAACGAGGTGACGTGTTTCCCTTGAACCGTTCCCATTTTCCTTATGGTTTAAATGGATTACTCTTTAACCCATTGGATTTGCTTGAAGCACATGCAACGATCCGTGGGTCAGGGAAGCATCCAGAGCAGAGAGAGAACCCCAGAGTGGGGACACCCCAGCCCCTGTTCTATGTGACCACAACAAGACTGGGGGTCGAGCCCCCCAGGGGTCCTGGGCCCAGCCTTGTCGGGGTCACGAGGACTCTGCCACACAGGAGAGTAGACAGAGAGTCCTCGAGGTCAGGCTGCCTCTGGGTGAGGGAGTGGGAGTGGGGACTCAGGGCCTTTCTCTAGCCCATTCCACCGGGGTCGTGGATAAGCCAGGAAAGTTTGCTACACCAGCAGGACCATAACCCCCTTTACACTGGCACTCTGTCCTCATCGCTTCTCTCCCTCTCTCCCCTCGGGTCTCTCAGCACCTGGCCCCCCAGCGCTTCCTGCCAGCCCTAGACTGCGCAGTCTGGGCCTTCTCCTGTGGGTGTGAGCCTCCCTCCTGACTCCTAAGGACTCAGCAGGACCAAGGGGCCTGTCCAGGAAATGGCCAGGGCTTCTGGGAACCCGGGGGTGCTCTGGACACCACCAGGGATCATTTGGCTCCTGGCACACAAGGGAACATAAAAAGCTGAGAGCCCAGACATGGGGCTTGAACCCCAGACTAAGAACTTGATACTCTACTGACTAAACTAGCCTAGTTTAGTGAGTGTAACTGCCCCCTTCCACCACAAGAGCAGACAGATAAAAGAGAGGCAAAAAAAAGTCCCAGGAGCCCTTCCTCTTTTTCTCCATGGCCACAGCCCATCAGCAGGATTCCTTCTCCTCCTCCCTCCTGTGCCCCAGTGCCACTAAATCTCCGCACCTAGACAGCCTGTCCGTCCTCTGCCCCCCAATCCCCCATGCTTAAGCCTCCCCACCAAATCCTGCCCCTGGCTCCATAGATCCGAGTCTCACATCTCGCTGGGAACTCGACTCCTTGTGCCCAGAGTGTCTCTGCCCCCTCCGTAGATGACCCGACAAACAGAGTGTCCGTCTTTTCTAAAGAAGCCCTTGGAGAAACTTTCCTCATGTGACCGCGTGGGCTAATGGATCAGGTGTCTGACTTTGAATCAGAAGATTGAGGGTTTGAGTCCCTTTGCACTTGTGCAGTTTTCCCTTTGTGCTGAAAGTCCTGCTCCCTTCAGGGCTGGAGCCTCTTCTTGGCCACTCTGGCCAATGCTCTGGGTTCGGCTAGAGCCCTGGGAAGGAGGTTGTCAGGGTTCACTCTGAACTCTAGGGTACAGATGTCGGGACATGCATGAAAGACCTCCCCTAAGCTTAGTTTTACCAGTTTAGGATAAAAACGTCCCCAAGGCACGTTTTTGTCCTTGCACGGTACGCTGCCACCATCAAGTGATTTAAACAAACATTCAGGATGGGTGTAACGAAGTGGGACTGTTGCTAATGTTTCCTCTGAATACTGAGTGGGTGCCTCAGTTTCCCTTATGGCCTCAGTTTCCCCTCTGCATTTCTTTAGTCTCTAGGTGGTGGAACAAGGGGTGTGATTGTTGCAAAGCCCTAGAGGGCCAGTGTGATAACACAGAATGGCCGACACCCTGTCTCCTGGCAACTGCTGGCCTGGGCCCCTTCCCTGCAAAGGTGCCAGCTGAAGGGGTTGGAGAACAAAGGGATCAGTGATCTCCTGGGCCAGGAAGGAGACAAAGGCAGAGGTGGGGCTGGAGAGTTCGGAGCTGGCTGAGCACATGGAGGGAGGTCCTGATGGGCTCTGGCCTCCCCACCCCGCAAGATGGACCTGACCGAGGGGTCCTGTTCTCTGTACCTACTAGCTCTGGTTTAGACCCTGTTCCTGTCGTCTAATAAACCTCCTGTTTCACTGGCTGGGATAGAAGGGGCTGCGGGTCAGGAGTGAGGGGCACCGGCAGAGCGGTGACTGGGGAGCTCAGGGCTGGGATAAAAGGGGCTGCGGGTCGGGAGTGAGGGGCAGCAGCAGAGCGGTGACTGGGGAGCTCAGGGCTGGGATAAAAGGGGCTGCGGGTCGGGAGTGAGGGGCAGCAGCAGAGTGGTGACTGGGGAGCTCAGGGCTGGGATAGACGGGGCTGCGGGTCGGGAGTGAGGGGCACCGGCAGAGCAGTGACTGGGGGGCTCAGGGCTCAGATAGAAGGGGCTGCGGGTCGGGAGTGAGGGGCACCGGCAGAGCAGTGACTGGGGAGCTCAGGGCTGGGATAGAAGGGGCTGTGGGTCGGGAGTGAGGAGGTCGCTGAGGCAGGGCCTCTCCTTCAAGATCCTTAAGATCACTGACTCACCTGTATAAAGGCTAGGGGTGAATAGCTCAGTGGTAGAGTGTTTGACTGCAGATTAAGTGGTCCTTGGTTGAAATCCAAGTACCCCCTTAAAAACCTTTAACAAAAATAATTGCATTTCCATTCTGTTCTAGAGTTCCACCGAGCGGGGATGCCTGAAATGAATGGAAACACCCAACATTTTCCTGTGCAAATAGGGAGGTGGTGGAATCTCCTTGCTTAGAAGTTTTTAAGGTCAGGCTTGACAAAGCCCTGGCTGGGATGATCTAGTTGGGGTTGGTCCTGCTTTGAGCAGGGGGTTGGACTAGATGACCTCCTGAGGTCCCTTCCAACCCTGAGATTCTATGATTCTATGATAATATGAAGTATTATAAGTATTATAATTATATAATAAGTATTATATAGGTATTATAAGTAACTGCAGAGTGTGGTACCAGATAGTTAATTGCACAGTCTGACTTCTCTAGTCTCACTTTCTGGTCTCATTGATCACTTGGGTAGAAACAACAAGGGTTTGGTGCTTTTGTTTCTTGTTTTTTTCTCCCTTTATTTTCTCCTCAGGAATGTGTGATCTTGAGCATGTTATTTTAAGTTCCCTCTGGGTCAGGAAAATTCCATCTCCTTGAAATAGGTGGGGAAGTGGCCTGTTTCTATAACCTAAAATAAAGGAGCTTTTGTAAAGCAGTTTCGTCTTTAAATCTGCTGGGATAAAAATAGTTACTAGTAAATTCCACGGCCAGACATCAGGCCAGGATCAATTGATGGGGTCAGGATCAATTAATTACAGAAGAAACAAACTCTTACTTTATAAGCATGTCTTTCTTAACTTCCTTAAATATTATGTAGTAAATGAACTATATCACGTGGGTTGTTCAATGCCATGAGGCTTTAAATAAAAAAATAAATGAAATAAATAAATAAAATAAATAAATACAATAAAGGTGCATTTCTTGCCTTTCCCATATTTTTCATATTATTTAAATGACCACAACTCATTGAACAGAAAATTGTTTATTTCATGCTGTGAAGTGTGTGGGGAGCTCAGATTAATAGCTTTACCTTCCTGTGCAGCATGGGGCATGGGTCACTGGCAGGTTTAAACTCGTGTTTATAGTGGATTCTCTACAACTTGACATCTTTAACCCATGATTTGAGGCTGTCAGTAACTCAAGCAGAGATTAGGGATCTATCACAGGAGTGGGTGGGGCTGTTTGGTCTGCAAGGGGCACGAGGTTGGACTAGATTAGGGTGACCAGATGTCCCGACTTTATAGGGACAGTCCCAATTTTGGGGGCTTTTTCTCATATAGGCTCCTATTACTCCTCACCCGTCCCGATGTTTCACACTTGCTGTCTGGTCACCCTAGATTAGATGATCACGCAGGCCCCTTCTGACCTTAAAGGCCCTGATTCCAACAGGGAGAGGGCGGTAAAGGAAAAATTAAAAAAAAATAAACCAAACATTGTAATACGAGGGTGACTCCAACAGCTCACTGGATAGTCCCGCCCCTTTCTTCCTCCACTGGGTGTTTAATGACCTGCTGGGATTTGGGACATTAATTCTCTCATTCCATTGATAAAGTGATACCATGTGACTGAAATTAAACCAATTCCCAGCCAGGAAAACCTCACACCCCTGCATTGGCTGGGACTCGAACCCAGGTCAACTGCTTGGAAAACAGCGCAGTTCACCACTATACCACCAATGCACCTGGCAAAAGCACCTCTCCTGTGTGCCACTGATGCTTGACAAATGACTCACCCCCACAGCGCTCAGGAGCTGGCTGGAGAGGCCGGAGGCAGCCTGTCAGCTGTGAGCAGAGACAGGTCCCCAGAGTGACTGACAGGTGGGGACCTGGGCTCCACATCCCAGCCTGAGGTGGCTCCAGCCCCATCTCTGCCCTCAGAGAAGGGAAATGAAAATCAGTGACCCTAATGGCAAACGTGACCCCCGAAGGAAGGAGACAGCTCCTTTGAACGCACAGTTTGGGTTGTTCCTGCTACGTACTGAGTGTTTGTTGCTGCTGCTGATTCCAGTCCTTGGGCTCTGCCCGGACAAGGAACGATTCAGGCTGTCACTCAAGGGAAGAGGGGAGATGATTTTTTTGACGGCTGCCTCGTCTTAAGGGTGTTTGTCGGACACCTTCTAATCTAGTGGGTGCTGGGTAGACGCAGGCAGCCCCCGCTCCTGGGTCTCTCCCGAGGAAATAAAGTTTGTACACAAAACCCCAAAGCTTTTCACCGATCGAAGGGAAAGGAAATGGCCACAAGAGGGCGCCAGGACATAAGGAAGGTCACACAGCCCCATTCTTAGGGGGAGCCATTGTTTTGTGTCAAGGTCCAGAATTGTTGGTCAAGATCTAGTCAATGTGTTTTATCCAGTGTGGGGTCCAGTGGCACAAAGGGTTAATGCACAGTACTTATAGGGCAGTGATGCATGGAGTGATTGTGAGTTCAAGCCTCATCTAGAGCCCTGGTTTTGGGAGATCTGATAGCAGCCTTCAGTGGCGTGAAAGGAGAAACCCCCAGGGCTGCACTGAGCTCCAGGCTGGTTCATCGGGCGTGGGGGGAATTGACTTCTCAGCTGCTGAGCAGGGAGCCAGGGCACTTCTCTGGGAATGAGGGTTCCCAGCCTGACCCAGCTGCTTCATTGCCCCCTGGGGCCCTGCCGGCTGAGACTGTCCCTGAGGCCAGGCAGCGGCTCAGTGAGCTTTCCTGGGGTCGCTGGCAGGGCAGGAATATCCCACGCTAAGAGCCTGAGTTCAGCCATCAGGAAAGGCAACAGCTTTGCTCCCCGCTTCTAAACAGAGCTCCCAGGCCGTGGTTCTCAGCCAGGGGTCCAGAGCCCCCCCGGGGGGGGGGCAGTGAGCAGGTTTCAGGGGGGGATTTGCCAAACTAAACCAGCCAGCAGGGCCGGCGTTAGACAGTCGTTGTGGCACGGGTGGGCTGTGGAGTTTTTATACCATGTTGGGCGGGGGCCACAGAAAGAACAAGGCTGGGAACCCGGCTCCAGGGGATCCCGGAGAATAAAGACTCCGTCCCACTCGGTGCTGCCAACGCTCCTGATTTTGCCTTGAGTCTGATGAGAATTGTTGTTTTCCTTGAAGCCCCAGCTCCTGGAGTCAGGTGGAGACGTGAGGATTTCAGCCTTCGCTCTTAAAGACACAGGACGTTGTCTCCCCGCTGCGCCCTAAAGGCTCATCAAGCAGAAGGCAAATAAAAAATTCCTAAATCTATTAATTTTACACAATCTCATGATTTCAAAGCCCATCTCGTGGTTTTTGGTGAGCCTGGCTCAGGGTTTTGAACGTTTGGGGTTGGCCGTTCTGCAGCCTGAGAGCCGGGCACCCTCCTTCCCATCCAGTGTCCCCAGACTGTCCTAAAGCATTAACTCTTTCCTCTCCGTCACGCCGCTGTAACGCAGCTGGGAATCCCCATTCCTAGACGGGCTTTTCCACACACAGTGAATCCCCCACAGGGCTGAGTCCCCACAGGGCTGTTCCGGGGGCTCCAGTCCCCCAGCTCAGGACAGACGGGGCAGTAACCTCACATCACCCCTCTGTGACTCCCAGGGGCCCTGCAGGGACAGCAGCTCCACGCTGGGCTGTAGGGCCCCCCCAAAGCACCTGCGGGGAGGGGGCAGTTCAACTCCCATGTCAGGGGGCTCCTGCTGCCTGGAGATGACCAGATGCTCACAGCCCTTCCCCCTCACACTGACTCCCCCATGGACCCTCCCCCTCACACTGACTCCCCCATGGACCCTCCCCCTCACAGCCCCTCCCTTCACAGAGACACTCCATAGCCCTCCCCCTCACAGCCCCTCCCCCTCACACTGACTCCCCCATGGACCCTCCCCCTCATACTGACACCCCCATGGACCCTCCCCCTCACAGCCCCTCCCCCTCACAGCCCCTCCCCTCATAGACACCTCATAGCCCTCCCCTCATAGCCCCTCCCCTTCACACTGACACCCCCATGGACCCTCCCCCTCACAGCCCCTCCCCTTCACACTGACACCCCCATGGACCCTCCTCCTCACAGCCCCTCCCCTATACACTGAAACCCCCATGGACCCTCCCCCTCACAGCCCCTCCCCTCATAGACACCTCATAGCCCCTCCTCTTCACACTGACACCCCCATGGACCCTCCCCCTCACAGCCCCTCCCCTTCACACTGACACCCCCATGGACCCTCCTCCTCACAGCCCCTCCGCCTCACACTGCACCCCCATTGACCTCCCCCTCACAGCCCCTCCCTTCACAGACACCCCGTAGCCCTCCCCCTCACAGCCCCTCCCTTCACACTGACACCCCCATGGACCCTCCCCCTCACAGCCCCTCCCTTCACAGAGACACTCCATAGCCCTCCCCCTCACAGCCCCTCCCCTCATAGACACCCCATAGCCCTCCCCTCATAGCCCCTCCTCTTCACACTGACACCCCCATGG
This sequence comes from Chelydra serpentina, assembly GCA_037349315.1. Lineage (NCBI taxonomy): Eukaryota > Metazoa > Chordata > Testudines > Chelydridae > Chelydra > Chelydra serpentina. Next base: position 15,925 of record JBAIAC010000753.1, read on the forward strand.
ACCCTCCCCCTCACAGCCCCTCCCCCTCACACTGACACCCCCATGGACCCTCCCCCTCACAGCCCCTCCCCTTCACACTGACACCCCCATGGACCCTCCCCCTCACAGCCCCTCCCCCTCACACTGACACCTCCACGGACCCTCCCCCTCACAGCCCCTCCCCTCACACTGACACCTCCATGGACCCTCCCCATCACAGCCCCTCCCCTCACACTGACACCCCCATGGAACCTCCCCCTCACAGCCCATCCCCCTCACACTGACTCCCCAATGGACCCTCCCCCTCACAGCCCCTCCGCCTCACACTGCACCCCCATTGACCTCCCCCTCACAGCCCCTCCCCTCACAGACACCCCGTAGCCCTCCCCCTCACAGCCCCTCCCCCTCACACTGACACCCCCATGGACCCTCCCCCTCACAGCCCCTCCCTTCACACACGCAGGGACTTGTTCGCTGGGCTCTGACATTACAAACCCAGGGGGGAGGTTTCTGAGGATTTACTCCCTGAGCCCCTCCCCCTCTCACCGCTCCCCTGAGTGCAGAGGGGCTGGGCTCAGGCAGCCAGTTTCACCCAGGGATTTCCCAGCCCAGGCCCCCGAGTCTCCTCTGCCCGGATCTACCAGTGACACTGCGCGTGGGCGGCGGCTACAAGGGGCTCGGGGAGGCTGAACCTCCCCAAACGGGGCAAGAAATGCTGGTGGGACGCACCCCCCTTGGAGGGGGGCTGGGCCGCTGCCTTGGGACAGACCCTCCCGAGGAGTGGGGGAGCCACCGGCACTCAGACCTCACGCACAGGCCTGGCTCTCGCCTTCAGCCCAGGCAGCCAGAGGGGCCGGGGAGCTCCCTGGCAGTCCCACACCTCAGCCACCTCTTGCCTCATGGCCTCGGCTCCTGGCGCTCTGCTGGTCGCCCCCTCACTTGCAGGCCCAGAGCAAAAAGAAAAAAGCACCTGCCTGGCAGAGGATGGTTTCGATCCATCAACCTCTGGGTTATGGGCCCAGCACGCTGCCGCTGCGCCACTCTGCTGGGTCTCTGTCTCCAGCATCCAGCCCCCAGCCTCCAGCATCCACACTAGCACCTTGCGAGCGCTGGCGCTGGCCAGCAGAGATCTCAGCCACAATGCCCCAGATGGGCAAACGCTGTGGGCTCCTGAAGCCTCTGCCCCCCTATGGATCTGGGCTTTTGTTCTTCCCTTGCTCTTTCTCAGCCAGGGGAAGGAAAGAAGCTCTCCTTCAAGCTGGAGTCACAAGGGCGAGGTAAGGATGACTTCCTGGGAGCCGGCTCCAGTTCTTTGTTCTACCAGCCGACCCATCAACGAGCTGCCACCACTTTCTCCAGGTTCGCCCATTGGTGTGTGCCAGGGCGAGCGCCGGCCAAGCGGATGGAGTTTGAAGGGAAGGGGCAGAGTCCTGTTGCAGAGTTTCTGTGGTGTTGTGGTTATCACGTTTGCCTAACACGCAAAAGGCCCCTGGTTCGACAGCAGGCAGGAACATGATGGCTTCCTTTTCCCTAGCTGTCCAGCAAGGCATTTCTCCATCTGCCACTGGCCTGTCCTTGGGATAACCCCAACCCCTGCAGGACAGAGGGTGGGGAAATGAGCTGAGAAAGCGCCTGAGCATGAGCCACGGGAAACTGCAGGATCTCGGCCAGTCACGTCTTGGAGCCTTGTGGGTTTGCTGTAGACCCAGTAGCCTTTCTTCCTCCAGACTGGGAGGCCAGTGGGCGTGTGAGGACGTCCCAGGCAGTAAATGGCCCTTCCTAGGAAAGCCCAAGTCCTGAAAAGAAAAGAGTAACGTCAAGGAGGGGACTGAAGAGCTGACTCCTGACGCTCTCAGGGGACACCGCAGGGGGAAATGATCTTCCCTACACTTGCCCAGGGACTGGAACCCTGGAGCCTCAGATTAACAGACTGACGCTCGACCAACTGAGCTCGCCGGGCTCACATACGGAAAGAGTAAGTTTGGTGCAGAAGAGAAACTCGCCAAGCATAGGCGTGCGCAGCACATTTCACTAGGGTGTGCACCCAGGGAGACCTGCCCTAGCCCCGCCCCCATCCACTCCCTCCCCCCCTCAAAACCCCAACCCTCCGTGCTCATTGTCCCCTGACTGCTCCCTCCTGGGACAATGCCCCTAACTGCCCCCCAGGACCCCACCCCCTATCTAACCCTCCCTGATCCTTGTCCCCTGACTGCCCCCTCCTGAAACCCCCCGCTTCCTAATCACCCCTGGAACCCCTCCAACTATTCAAACCCCGTGTCCCATGACTGCCCTGGCCCCTAGCCACACCCCCACCCGTGACAGCCCCCCTGGGACTCCCACGCCCCCTCTCAGAGAGGCCCACGTGGCCACCAGGTATCACTGTCGCTCTCTGAGAGAGATGCTGTGTGCATTACCCCACGTGGCCAGCTGGTGTCACTGTTGCTCTCTGAGAGAGACGCTGTGTGCATTACCCCACGTGGCCAGCAGGTGTCACTGTTGCTCTCTGAGAGAGACGCTGTGTGCATTACCCCACGTGGCCAGCTGGTGTCACTGTTGCTCTCTGAGAGAGACGCTGTGTGCGTTACCCCACGTGGGCACGTGGTGTCACTGTTGCTCTCTGAGAGAGAGGCTGTGTGCATTACCCCACGTGGCCACCCGGTGTCACTGTTGCTCTCTGAGAGAGATGCTGTGTGCGTTACCCCACGTGGCCACCCGGTGTCACTGTCGCTCTCTCAGAGAGAGGCTGTGTGCATTACCCCACGTGGTCACCCAGTGTCACTGTTGCTCTCTGAGAGAGATGCTGTGTGCGTTACCCCACGTGGGCACGTGGTGTCACTGTTGCTCTCTGAGAGAGAGGCTGTGTGCATTACCCCACGTGGCCACCCGGTGTCACTGTTGCTCTCTGAGAGAGATGCTGTGTGTGTTACCCCACGTGGCCACCCAGTGTCACTGTCGCTCTCTGAGAGAGACGCTGTGTGCGTTACCCCACGTGGCCACCCGGTGTCACTGTTGCTCTCTGAGAGAGACGCTGTGTGCATTACCCCATGTGGCCACCCGGTGTCACTGTTGCTCTCTGAGAGACACTGTGTGCATTACCCCGCGTGGCCACCCGGTGTCACTGTTGCTCTCTGAGAGACGCTGTGTGAGTTACCCCACGTGGCCACCCGGTGTCACTGTTGCTCTCTGAGAGACGCTGTGTGCATTACCCCACGTGGCCACCCGGTGTCACTGTTGCTCTCTGAGAGATGCTGTGTGCATTACCCCACGTGGCCACCCGGTGTCACTGTTGCTCTCTGAGAGATGCTGTGTGCATTACCCCAAGTGGCCACCCGGTGTCACTGTTGCTCTCTGAGAGATGCTGTGTGCATTACCCCACGTGGCCACCCGGTGTCACTGTTGCTCTCTGAGAGATGCTGTGTGCATTACCCCAAGTGGCCACCCGGTGTCACTGTTGCTCTCTGAGAGACGCTGTGTGCATTACCCCACGTGGCCACCCGGTGTCACTGTTGCTCTCTGAGAGATGCTGTGTGCATTACCCCACGTGGCCACCCGGTGTCACTGTTGCTCTCTCAGAGAGACGCTGTGTGCGTGGCCACCTGGTGTCACTGTCGGTCTCTGAGAGAGACGCTGTGTGCATTACCCCACGTGGCCACCCAGTGTCACTGTTGCTCTCTGAGAGAGACGCTGTGTGCGTTACCCCACGTGGCCACCCGGGGTCACTGTTGCTCTCTGAGAGAGACGCTGTGTGCATTACCCCACGTGGCCACCCGGTGTCACTGTTGCTCTCTGAGAGAGATGCTGTGTGCATTACCCCACGTGGCCACCCGGTGTCACTGTTGCTCTCTCAGAGAGACGCTGTGTGCGTTACCCCACGTGGCCACCCAGTGTCACTGTTGCTCTCTGAGAGAGACGCTGTGTGCGTTACCCCACGTGGCCACCCGGGGTCACTGTTGCTCTCTGAGAGAGATGCTGTGTGCATTACCCCACGTGGCCACCCGGTGTCACTGTTGCTCTCTGAGAGAGACGCTGTGTGCATTACCCCACGTGGCCACCCGGTGTCACTGTCGCTCTCTGACGGGAGGGGCAGATCCCTGTGGCAGAGTTTCTGTCTTGTCGTGGTCATCAGATTTGCCTGACATGCAAAGGGGCCCTGGCTTTAAACCAGGCAGAAAGATGAAGTTTTACTTTTCTCAGGTCCCTTAGCTGACCAGCGAGGTGCTCCCCTTCTTGCCACTGGGATCACCCCAACCCCTGCTGGACAGAGGGTGGGGAAATGAGCTGAGAAAGCGTGCCGGAGAAAGCTGCTGTTTCCTGCCCAGTTTTTCTTGGCTAGTTTCTCTTCTGCACCAAACTTGTCTTTTTCTCATATGAGCTTGGCCAGCTCAGTTGATAGAGTGTCAGGCTTTTAATCTGAGGGTCCAGGGTTCAAGTACCTAGTCAGGTATAATGGGCAATCTTTTCTCTTTGTGGTATCCCTCAAAAACTTCAGGAGTGAGCTTGTCAGTACCTTCCTTGTTGTTACTTTTTTCTTTTCAGGACATGGGCTTTCGTAGGAAGGGCTGTTTACTGCCTGGGACTGAAGGGGCGACTTCCTCACACGCCCACTGGCCTCACAGTCTGGAGGAAGAAAGGCTTCTGGGTCTACAGCAAACCACTGCGTGCCGACTTGCTGAGCAAATACAGGGCTGGCCAGAGAGGCCATAGAGAGCTTGAGCAAGGAAGGCTAATTATTGTTCGCCCAGGCTCTTCTACACCGCAAGTCAAAAGGGCGCAGCATGTTTTCCCATGGTATAAGCCCAGCATTTAGGGCTTTGAATCCTGCAATCTGAGTTTGAGTCTCGGTGGGACCTTGGGGCAGCTCTTTTCCCACCTAACACTCCTGGGTGTTCCAAGGCTTCGTCTTGGTCTTTCCAATGACGTGGGAGCCTGTCTTTTGCCGGCTCGCTGTTGTGACTTGAGCGCCAGAGGGGATGTTTGATCCAGACGTCTGGTCATGCCTGGAGTCCTGTCGGTAGGGGTGCGAGCTCCATTTCCTCTGAGTCCTGAAGCTGGGCTGCAGCCTGGCCTAGGAGGCAGCTCAATGGGTTGACATGTCCCCTGCACTCCCTGGTTCTCTCCCTCTGCTCCCGCTCTAGAGACATTTTTCTATCCCATCTCTCCTCCTCTTCTCTTCTGTGCTCTCTCTTTCCCTGCTCCCCTTTGCGGGAACTTAGAAAGTCACACCTCGGTCAGCGGTGGGACTGGGGGTTTGATAAGAGATTCCTTTTTCCTCCCCTTCCTGAGACAGAAAGTCAGGGCCGGCCACTCCGGGGCAGAATCCCACATTATCCACTGGCTGAGGAGCAGGAAACCAGCACAGACGACTGGTCTCTGCTGAAAGCCGTGGGGGGGGACACAATTTCAAGGTTCAGCCCCACCCCCTTACCATCAACACCCCTCCCAGGAGTGAACAATGCAGGGAGAGGAAGCAGCAAAGGCAGCCCCACTCCACTCCCCCTCCAGCCGCTGCTGTGCAGGGAGGGAGCCTGGCAGCACCCCATGCTGTAGCCGGGATCCTAACCCAGGTGGGGCACATTAGGAAAACTCCTGAGTTCAAGGCACAGCTGCACACCCAGAAGAAAGCCCAGGACGCCATGGGCAGGCTAAAGCCCACTGTCTTTCCCTGCTGTGGAGCGTAAAATGAGGGACTCATGGTGGGTAGAGGCACCACTGCGCTTTGAGAGAACAGCCCAGCCCTGCACACACAGAGCAGGCCAAAGCCTGGGATTGAACCGGGGATCTCTAGATCTTCAGTTTAACACTCACTCGACTGAGCTACTTCAGCACCTTTCTGACCTGTTGTTTCTCTGTCCAGGTTGTTTTTGTCAGTCATGGCACAAAAAGGATGCTGGAGACTGGGTGCTGGACCCTCTAGGCAAAGACCCAGCAGAGTGACACAGCAAAAGCATGGTGGGTCCATAACCCAGAGGCTGATGGATCGAAACCATCCTCTGCTTTGCATCTCCCCGATTCCTTGGTGAACAGATGGCCAAGGTTTCCTTGCAATACACAGGGGTTGGTGGCTCCTTTCTCTTCTCACCCTGGAGTCAACTCATCTTTTTATACGAGCCTTGACCTTTTATGAAATGACAACATCCTTCACTTTTCCAGTAACAGCAGCAGCAGCAGCAGCATGAAGAAAGAGGAGAGCGAATATCTCACTGTCAGGGCTGAAGGTGCCACGTCCCCTCTGTCAGACCATTGCCACTGCAGGAGAGAAGGTTTCAATGGACGAGAGACACAGGGAGGTTTTGCTGTTCATGGATCTCTGCAAAGGAAATTGTGTCCCTGTGTGAAGCTGAGGGGGAATGAAACACCCACACGGTGGCACAAGGCCCTAAGGAATGAGGGTGAAGGAATCAGGCTGAGAAATGATTGAAACGGGCTCACCTGGGATTGAAATGACGTTTGTTTCTGTCCTGTAGCTAGTGAGAAATGTGACATTCATTCAGATGCGGGGTTGCGGCTCCGTTAGCTCTTTGTAGAAACTGGAACTTGACTCCCAGGAAAGGCGAGAGGGAAAGTCTGGAGCTGCCTTTGGTCCCTGGCTGGGGGACTTTAGTCCCAGGGGCTGCAGCAGGGCACAGAGCTTCTCTGGTCTCAGGGCCGCAGCGGAGCGGGGAGGGGTAAAGGAGTGAGCAGGGTGGAGCAGAGCTGACGTAGTGGACGGGACCGTGGGTGGAAGGGGTGAAGAGGGTGGGGCCAGAGGCTGAAGGGGGGGCGGGGCCAGAGGCTGAAGGGGGGGCGGGGCCCCCACACTTGTTCTCCCTTTCCCTGTGTTTTGGCATCACTAGCCCCTGCTGAGCAAGTGGGGGTCAGTTTAGGGCAGAGGTCCCCAGAATGTGGGGCATGAGTCCTAGGGGGGCAACAGAGGCACTTTCATGGGGGCACCTCAGGGCCTGAGCCAGCCCCCATGCAGGGAGACCCACTCTGCCCCAGCTCTTCTCCAACCCCACCCTCAGCCTGGGCCCCTGGCTCCTGACCCAGCCTCGTCCCCCTTACACCTGCCCGCTCCCCTCTCCGTAGGAAGCCATGGCCCTGCTCCCAGCCCCGGTTCTCAACCGCAGCTGCTGAGGGGCCGCAGACACAGACAAGAGGGCACAGTGTGAAAAGTTTTTCCCCCAGCTCATCACTCGATCTGAGGGGGGAGCTCATCCAGACCCTGCTTACACTTAGTATTTAAAAACTCCTGATTGTCCCTATCTCTGCTGGCCTTTGATTTCTCCTCCTGTCCCTTCTTTAACAGCTCCAGTGAGGTGGCCGAGTGGTTAAGGGGATGGATGCTAATCCAGTGAGCTCTGCACGCGTGGGCTCGAATCCCATTCTCATTGGGTGCATTTAGCCTTCTCCTCTCCTTTACAAACAACCCTCTCCCCATTTGGTACAATGGCAGACCAAGCTATGTTGCTTCCAGCGAACACAAACCTTCTCAGGAACTCAGACCTCCCTTGCTTTCAATAAAATATGTCTTAGTCCAAGTTTCTAAAATAGTTCTGTAGGTCTTATTTTTGATCTCAAAAGGTAACATCCTCATCATCTCCCCCAAACAATCTCCCCCAAATAATTTCCTTTGCACAGATCCATGAACAGTAAAATCTTCCTGTGTCTCTTGTCTGAGCCAGGGCATTCGATTCCATTGAAACCTTCTGTCCTGCAATGGTCAGACAGAGGGGACGTGGCCACCTTCAGCGCTGACAGTGAGATATTCGCTCTCCTCTTTCTTCATGCTGCTGTTGTTATTCCATGAATCATCAGGGATGGAATAAAAAGCTGAGTTTACTCCAGGGTGGGGAAAGAAAGGAGCCACCAACCCCCTGGCAAAGCTCAGTGCCCCAGAGAAAACCTGCCCCTGCTATTGCAATCACTGGTGTACTGGGGATATGACGGGAAAGGGACTGTCTGAATTGTCAAGGCAGGAAATGGACAACAATCTACTGCAGCGTCATTAACCACAAAGAAGCGACAAAGGGTCCTGTGGCACCTTATAGACTAACAGACGTATTGAAGCATAAGCTTTCGTGGGTGAATCCCCACTTCTTTGGAACCCACGAAAGCTTATGCTTCAATACCTCTGTTAGTCTATAAGGTGCCACAGGACCCTTTGTCGCTTCTACAGATCCAGACTAACACGGCTCCCCCTCTGATACCATTAACCACAAACACACTCTCATCATTCTCCAGCCAGCAGGGAAATGAGCAGGAATTCTTGCTGTTCAGCCATGGACACACTTACACAAGGGCACGGCAGTGAGTGTGTTGTGGAAGCTGGTCTGAGGAAACAATTGGAAACGATCACTCAGTGAGAACAGAACTAGAGTGTAGTGAGAAAACTGCACAAAGCAAGTAGTTGTGGCCGAGTGGTGAAGGCGATGGACTAGAAATCCATTGGGGTTTCCCTGCACAGGTTCAAATCCTGTTGGCTATGGAGGAATTTGTGGTTCTTTAGTTTCAGTGCCTGAGCATCCTTGGTGTCAAGGGGAGCTGGGTCTTGTCTCACTCTCAGGCTGTGTCCACACTACAGAGTTATGCTGCTTTAGTTGAAGTGTTTCAATTAAACACTCTGCTCCTTGTGTCACCAGAGCGCATCCACTCTAGCAACTCTTGCGTCGCCCCAAAGAGCAGTGCATTGTGGGTAGCTATCGCACTGTGCAACTGGCCGCAGGGGGCTTTGGGAGGGGTTTGCAATGGCTCATGGGCCGGTGCAGCATCACATGATGCAGGTTTCTCTGTCCCATTGTTCCATGGGCAGCCTACTAGATTGCCAGCTGCTTCTCCACTGAAGTGTGTGTGGCGGGGCAGAGAGTGACACTATGCAAAACAGATAAGTGTGGAACAATGACACAGCACAAAACCACACAACAGAAGCGTGTAGAGAGATAGGGCAGGGAGGGACCCCGAGAGTCAGGACCAAGTATCCCTAGGTCATCCCCGACAGGTATTTGCATAACCCCTTCTTAAAATCTTCCAATGACGGAGATTGTGCAACTTCCCATGGAGGCCACTGCCATGCAATCGACAATGCTTGGCTTGTGATTAAGGGCCAGGCTGTGACTCAGAAAATTTGGATTCAGTTCCAAGTTTGGCCCCATTATTCTCTGTGCAAACACGGACAAATGACATCGCATCTTTGGGCCTCAGTTTCCCCAGCTGTAAAATGGGAACCACCCTCCCACACTTCATCTATTTTGCCTGTGAGCTCTTGGCATCAAGGACTCTCTCTCTCACTATGAGTTGTACAACACCTGCAGAATCAGGGCCCCCATCCTTGGTCGGGGTTTCCGCAGTGTCTGGCACAACTGGGGCACCCACTCTTGGATGGGGTATCTGCAGGAGGATTAAAGGGCAGGGCTAACCATCATGCTTCATGACTCAAACTGCTCTGTGGCTGGGGGCTCAGGAGGGGCTGTTCCCATGTAACAACGTATGGAAAGGGTCATTGTGCAGTCCGTGGGGAAGGGGTTAGAGTTTCCTTTACTATTTCCGGCATTGGCCACTCCCACAGACAGGATGTCTGCTGGGGGAGGAGAAATACAAGGCTTAATGGGACCATGGATCTGATCAGATGAGGCCGGGGGGAGGGGGGGATTTAACCACCCCCAGCCCATAACCTCCAATATGCAGAATCATAGAACCATAGGACTGTAAGGGACCTTGAGAGGTCATCCAGTCCAGCTCCCTGCACTCATAAGTATAATCTAGACCATCCCTGACAGGTGTTTGTCGAACCTGCTCTTAAAAACCTCCCCTGACAGAGATTCCACAACCTCCCTGGGGAATTCACTCCAGTGCTTAACAGCCCTGACAGACAGGGAGTTTTTCCTGATGTCCAACCTAAACCACCCTTGCTGCAATTTAAGCCCTTGGTTCTTGTCCTATCCTCAGATGAAGAATAATGTGTCCCCTCCCTCCTTGTAACAACCTTTTCTGTACTTGAAAACTGTGATCACGTCCCCTCTCGGTCATCTCTTCTCCAGACTAAACACACCCAATTGTATTCAATCTTCCCTCACAGCTCACGTTTTCTAGAGCTTTCATCATTTTTGTTGCTCTTCTCTGCACTTTCTCCTATTTGTCCCCATCTTTCCTGAAATGTGGTGCCCAGGATTGGACATAACACTCCAGCTGAGGCCTAATCAGTGTGGACTCCCTCCAGAAACAAAGGACTGTGCTTAAAAAACCCAGGGAACACCTCAAAACCTCAGGAAACTGCAATACCTAAAATTTGATGGCTGCATTTAATGATTTTTAAAAAGAAAAGGATGCAAATAGGAGCAATTTGAGATCCACTCTCACAAATGAGAGGAAATGCCGGGTAGGCAGGTGGCAAGTAGCCCCAGCACCCGGAGTGCCGGGTGGGTGCATGGTGCAGCCCCCAGTGGCTCCAGCGCCCAGGGCACCGGCCCCCACACCCTGAGTGCTCAGAGCACCAGAGGCCTGGCCCCCAGAGTTCAGAGCACTCTGCGTCGCGAGTACCAGCCCCTACCAGCCCCATGGAGTCATGGGCTGCAGGCCGCCCCCCTTAGCCCCTTTGGTATGACCCAGTATGGCCATTCTCCTGTTCTTACAAAGTGTGTGAGGGGCATTGAGGATCCAGATGAGGGAAGGCAGGACAGGGAGCTGGGTGCGGGGGGGTGTCTTGGAGAATTTGAGCTGCAGTTGGTGAAGCCGGGACAACGGGGTGGGTAGGCAAGTGGTGGCAGGACTCTTGCTAGTGGGGTCTAGCTGCCCAAATTCCTCCCCGTGCCGCTGGGCCCCAGTCACCTTCAGCCACCAGGTAACCCAGGAACTAAGGCAGGAATGGGGCGAGGAATCAAGTCAAGCTGAGCAAGGCAGGAAAAAAAATTCATCTTGCCTCCATGGGCCGCTCGCAATGACATCCTTTTTGTGTGCCATGGCTGACAAACACATCCCGGACAGAGAAGCAGCAGGCCAGAAAGGTGCCCTGTAGGGGCCGAAGTAGCTCAGTGGGGCGAGCGTCAGACTGAAGATCTAAAGGTCCCTGGTTCAATCCTGGGCTTTGGTATGCTTTTTGGTCCCTTTGTGTGCAGGGGTGGGCTGTTTTCTCGCAGCGCAGTGGTACCTCTACCCACCACGAGTCCCTCATTTCAGGCTCCCCATCAGGAAAAGACAGTGGGGGCTTGTGCCCACCTGGGCTTTCCTTCTTCTCTTGCTCTGTCTCAGCAAGGGGAAGGAAAAGAAGCTCTCCTTCAAGCTGCAGTCACAAGGGCAAGAGAAGGTTGACTTCCTAAGCTCCGGCTCCAGTCCTTTTTGCCACCAGTTGATCTCTCGAAGGGCTGCTGCCACTTTCTCCAGGTTCGCCCATCGGTGTGTGCCAGCGTGAGCACCAGCCAAGTGGCTGGCATTTGAAGGAAGTTTCTGTGGTGTAGTGGTTATCACATTTGTGAAATACGCCAAAGGTCCCTGGTTCAGACATAGGTTGGCTTCCTTTTTCCAGCTCCCCTAGCTGTCCAGCAAGACACTCCTCCTTCTGCCACTGGCCTGTCCTTGGGATAACCCCAACCCCTGCAGGACAGAGGGTGGTGAAATGAGCTGAGGAAGCGCCTTAGCATCAGCCAGGGAAAGCTGGAGGATCTCGGCCAGTCACCTCTTGGAGCCTTGTGGCTTGGCCTCCTCTGCCCTTGGAGGTTGGCCTAGGGAGGCCGGTCTCCCTGCTGGCCTCCCTTGTGTGACTTGCCAAAGGAGGAAGTGAGGCGGGAATGGGGCAAAGGAGGAAGGTCGTGCTGAGGAAGGCAGGACAGAAGCTAAGCGCCTCAGTGCGGCTCAGTGGGGTTAGTAGAACGGCACCGTTCGTCCTGCCAAAGCCTGGGGAGCTGCGGCTGTGGAAAGTGGGCAGATACCGGACTAACACCCACTGCAGGCCCCTGCAGACGAGCATGTGGGGCGGTGGCTCATGTTCTGCAGCCAGCATCAGAAAGCTGGGGAAAGTGGGGCCCGGCCCCCAGCTGGGGCCTCTGACCCCTCCCACTCAGGGGGCTCCTTTTGGCAGCGGGGGAGGAGATTTTTCCCCAAGCAGCTTTTCCCCAGCTGGCGAGAAGCAGAGAAACACCCAGGCTCCAAAGGTGCTATTTAACCGGCCCCCTCCAGCACAGGCAGACGGCTCTGACGCTAGTCCGGTGTCCGCCCACTTTCTGTGGCGAGCTGGGAAGGCCAGACGCTGGATTGGGACCAGCTGGGGCTCACATGCTGATCTTTGCCCTCCCCAGCCCCCCTGGACCAGAGCCTTCGCCCCAGCAGCCAAACAGAGGATTTGGCTCTAAAGAAAGCCGGACTTGCAGCCCAAGTGAGGGCTAAGGAAGCACAACTGTAGTGGGACTCGAACCCTCAGCTCAAGACAGCTTATTTCCCCCCCCCCAGTAACAGCCGGCTGGCTTGTGAAGCCTGTTATTAGAACCATAAACGGATTCTGTTCCCCGAAATCGGGCCAGCTAGTGAGCTTAGGGAGGGTTAATGACCCACCGGAGGTTGGCAGAAAGCAGCACGTTTATTACACTATCAGAGGGGGAGCCATGTTAGTCTGGATCTGTAGAAGCGACAAAGGGTCCTGTGGCACCTTATAGACTAACAGAGGTATTGAATCATAAGCTTTCGTGGGTCAATACCCACTTCTTCGGATGCAAGCAGTTTATTACACTGATATCTAAGCTCCAAAGAAGGGGGGGTCACACTCACACTCACACTCACATACTCACGCTCCCAGGACAGGCACGGCACTGGAGATGTCAGGCTCCTTCAAGGTAAGTGTCCCACCGCGCAGCGATGGGCGGGGCGATGAAGGTGAGTCTTCCCGAGGCAGGATGGACGGCAACACGGTGAGCCACCGGCCAGGCGGTCCGGGCGAAGGGCCTTCACGGGAGGTACAAGCTCGTGATTCCTGAGCACATGGCCCCTCCCCCTGTTAAGGACCAGCTCCTCATGGCCTGCGACTAGAGATGACTTGGCCACGTCTGCTTGGCCACACTCCAGCTCAGGCAGTGTCTGTGCAGTGTCCATGCGTTGGGTGTGTGATCGCTGCCTGGTCAGAGTCCCAGACACCCTGTTTACCTGGGAGCTCTTCTCATCTTCCAGCTGGCTAACAGCCCATCCAGCCCAGCAGCATTCCAGGAGGAAGGGGAGGGGGAAAGCCGCTTCACAGGTCTTCAAAGAGGGAGAGGTGACAAAAGGCGGCGGGGGGTGTGTGGAGTGAACACACCTTTGGAGTAACAAGTTCTACATAGCACACAGATCACTGCTGCTCCTACAACAGCCGCCTCGCTTGAAGGCCCAGAGCAAAAAGAAACAAGCACCTGCCTAGCAGAGGATGGTTTTGATCCGTTGACTTCTGGGTTATGGGCCCAGCACGCTGCCGCTGCGCCACTCTGCTGGCTCTTTACATAAGAACATAAGAAAGGCCGTACTGGGTCAGACCAAAGGTCCATCCAGCCCAGTATCCTGTCCACCAACAGTGGCCAATGCCAGGTGACCTGGAGTGAATGGACCCAACAGGTAATGATCAAGTGATCTCTCTCCTGCCATCCATCACCCCCCTTTGCCCACAGCCTCCAGCACCCAGCCTCCAGCATCCACACTAGCGCCTTGCGAGCGCTGGCGCTGGCCAGCAGAGACAGGCTGCTCGGCAGCAGCCTTAGGAGCAACAAGCTCGTGTCTCTGTGGCGCAATGGGTCAGCGCGTTCGACTATTCACTGAAAGGCTGGTGGTTCGAGCCCACCCAGGGACGGCGATAACCCCGTGTTCCTCAAGACCTGCTGAGAGCACCATCGGCCCCCTTCTTGCCGCCTCAAAAGCGTCCCTCTTGGCCTCAGTGGTTTCAGCGAGGCCCGAAGCGTGCGCTGGATGCGACTCGGAAACCCATCTCCCAGCAGCCAGGCCGGGGGCTCAGGCTTAATCCTCAAGGCCGAGCGCAAAACCTTCAGCCGGGCACGTTTCGCTCCCTTCCCGCCTCCGCCCAAGCAGCAAGGGAGAAACGGACGAGATTCGCTGGCTCGAAGGCGCCTCCCTCCCACTTCTCTGTAGGCTGCTGTGACGTTGTTAATATGAACTGGGACCGTAGAGATCATTCTTGTCATCACTGTGATAATTTGCAGCAATATTGTACAAAGCTTGTCGTGCGAGGTGTCTATGACAATGATGTTCTGATTTGCTGGTTATAATGATGCTAGCTGTATGTGTGTACCATTTTGTATTTGAAGTGAGGAATATGGGCTATGAACTTGTATCTCAAATGTATTTGATTCCAAGTAGCCTCAGTGATGCATTTGGTCAGCTTCTTGAGAAAGGATATTCTCAGTAAGTGCCCGATCAAGAAACACTTAACTGACAATGGACTTTGGGAGATGCCAATCCACATCTCATGGATGGGAATGTTCAAACTAACATGGAAACAATGGCGTCGGCCTGCAAACCGAGTCGTGCATGGACATGTGACTTGCCCATGTGACTCCAGACTCCATCTTGCTGCTGTGATTTTCCACAGTAAGAACGGAGGGGTGTCCTTCCACGGGCAGAAACTATAAAAGGCCCTGGAAACCCCTCCGTGTTCTCTTCACTCCTGCTTCTGACCTCTGGAGGGACTTTGCTACAAACTGAAGCTCTAAACAAAGGACTGAGTGACCCATCCCAGCCGTGGATGTACGCCAGAGAATTGATTTGAACCTGCAGTTTAGTCCATCACTGCGACAAGCCTGAGCCAAGAACTTTGCCGTTACTGTATGGAACTGATTCCATTTAACCAATTTTAGCTCTCCTCTATATCTTTTTCCTTTTATGAATAAACCTTGAGATTTTAGATTCTAAGGGATTGGCATCAGCGTGATTTGTGGGGAAGATCTGACTTTTACATTGACCTGGGCCTGTGGCTTGGTCCTTTGGGATCGGGAGAACCTTTTTTTTCCTTTTACTGGGGCATTGGTTTTCATAACCAGTCAGCCTTGTTGTCAGATGGCTACCAGTGTGGTGCTCTGCTCTGCTCTGTTCAATGTTGATCTCAGTTGGCTGCATGTGTGTGTTCCCTCTGTGTGCTGCCCCAGCTCTGCGCAGATAGCTGACACAGCAGGCCCGAGAGAACCCCCAAAGACCACAGACTCTGGTAAGGTACGAAGGCACCCGGCCAGGTTTATTGTCGAGGAGAAACACAATCTCTATCCCCCCCGAATATAAATTATAACTCTACGGTTTATGTCCCTATGTGCACCCTGGTAATGGACACAGCTTAGTCAGTGGCAGGACTTTCCACTGCCCCCTAGGCCGGACAAAGACAACTCCTTGGGGGTGAATTCTTATACACAGGTACAAACAAGTTACACATCACTCCTGACGTATTGAGGTGCAACCCTTCTACGTAACAAGGTACAACCCCTCTACGCAGTGAGGTGCCGCCTCCCACCTTGTACATGTTGGTTCGAACAAAACAACTCTATCCGTCATATTACCCTTTTGCCCCTGTCTTTAGGATGGGCCAGCCTGTTCCTTGTTATCTGTGTGGAATGTACAAGTGTTCTGGTACCTTTTAGGTTTGTGTACTTTTGCAACATCAGCCCTTTCCTTGCCAACTTCTGAGAGCAATGGGTCAGCGCGTTCAGCTATTAACCGGAAACCTAGTGGTTCGAGCCCACCCAGGGACAGTGATAACCTTCAGCCGGGCACGTTTCGCTCCCTTCCCACCTCCGCCCAAGCAGCAAGGGAGAAACGGACGAGACTCGCCGACTCGAAGACGCCTCCCTCCCACTTCTCTGTAGGCTGCTGTGACGTTGTTAATATGAACTGGGACCATAGAGATCATTCTTATCACCACTTGGTACCATGGCTTAGCTGGTTAAAGCACCTGTTTCGTAAACAGGAGATTCTGGGTTCACCTCCCAGTGGTGCCTTGTTGAGTGGCTTTTGGGGCACCTGGTATTGGCTACTGTCAGAAGAGAAGATACAGAGCTAGATGGGCCTTTGGTCTAGCCCAGTGTGGCTGTTTTTATGGTGTAAATTACACTCCCAGGCACTGATAATAGTTACTGAAAGTATTGGTGTTAAGAGCTGATAGGTCCGTGTGCCAGGCTCCTCCCAGACGAACCCTTCCCTTGGGACAGGGGCAGGTCTGACTCTCACACCAAATGGCTCCTTGTGGCTGCCAGAATCTGTGGGCGGCTCATTCAGTTTACGCCGAGGGTGGAGTCCTGCTTTGTGCACCGTGTCTGAGACTGAAAATCCTAAACCACCCTTTGAAATAACGAATGCAGAAGGACGTGTTATGGTCCCTGCCCCAAAGCAGACAGACCAATGGAGAGCTGAGTCCTGACCTGACCCCCCTTCCAGCCCTGGATTCGCCCCCCAATCATCCTACTGCCACTCACAGACGTGGAGGTGCTGACGGAGGGAGGGGTGACTCTGGGATGGGGTTCTTCTCTAAAGATGGCTGCAGAAAGGTGGGGCTCAGCTCTGTCAGCGACCTGCCCAGTTGCCTCGCTGACAGGGGATGCCGACCTTTCTGTAAGGCGCATAAAGGGGGAATTTGGCTTCCTAGCGAATGTGTTGAATGTGCAATTATGAGAGGGGATTTACATCCCTCCATCAGTTGTACTTTAGGGTACCAGTGGCCTAATGGATAAGGGATTTGCTTCCTAAACCAGGGCTTGTGGGTTCAAGTTTCATTTAGGGTAAAAAGCTACATTTTCCTGTACATTGCACATAAACCTTGGTCTTATTTTCACCAAGGAAGCTGGGAGATGTTGGAACACAAAGTGCTGGGTCTTGGGAACAATCCCACAGAAAAGTCATCTTCCACTCGACAAATGATTTCTAGACCCATCAGTAGCAAACAGTTAAATTTAAGAATTTTATGAAGATAATGTTAAAAATAAAAACAACAGTACAGAGTTTAAGCATAGAGGTTTTTGGTTATCAGGGAATAAGGTACAGATTATCAAGGAGAGCGAAGTTCGGTTTAGGATCGAATGACGCAGAATATGTGTTTCTTACAAAATCCCCAATTGGGGGTAAAGAAAACAAAGCAACACAATGCAAACTAAGAAATCCTAGGACAAAAGTACACAAAGGAAAATAGCTCAGCTCAAACCAACACAACACAGGCACCAAACGAGCTGAAGCAAAACAATGCACCATAAAACTATGCAACACAATATTGTGCATCACAGTTCCAAATGGCACCACGCAAAACAGAACAGGACACAGCACAAAAGAGAATTGTCCTGCTTAGCAGAGTTATATAGAATCTACCATAACAATTCACGAGAGAACATTAAAAAACAAAGAGCGAGAAAGTTGCCTAAACTTATTACTAATAAACATCCAACGGGCATTCCCCTTAGAGTATAATATAACAACAGGGAAGTGGCAATGTGTCCAATTGTTAAAACAAATTCCCTGTTAGGACCAGTCCCAATCCGGGGTCAGTGACTCTGCATCCGAACTGAGGTACATGTTATTCAAAACAGTCTGTTCACTGGCCAGTTACCCCTATTGAATGCAGACAGCCATATTCGATGCATTGGTTACTGTCCATTCAGCAGGTTATTTCCTACTTATTTATAATCACTGAAGCTGCTCTAAGCGGATGGGAGAGAGCTGTCCCGTCCGTGTAGTGAATCCACCTCCCCGAGAGGTGGGAGCTATGTCAGTGGGAGAAGCTATGTCAGTAGGTGAGCAAGCTGTTCTGTTTACACGTCTATATAATGTTTAATCAAACATGTGCCTCATGGGGGGTATAGCTCAGTGGCAGAGTGTTTGACTGCAGATCAAGTGGTCCTTGGTTCAAGTCCAAGTGCCCCCTTAAAACCCCCATCCTTTAACAAAAAATTTTGCATATCCATTTCCATTACGTTCAGGAGTTCCACCAAATGGGAATGCCTGAAATAGGGTGACCAGACAGCAAATGTGAAAAGTCGGAACGGGGGTGGGGGTAATAGGAGCCTATATAAGAAAAAGACCCAAAAATCAGAACTGTCCCTATAAAATCAGGACATATGGTCACCCTAGACTGAAATGGATGGAAACACTCAACGTTTTCCTGTGCAAATGCATAAAAAACTGGCAAACACGTCCCTCAGTGCATCTATACTGTGATAAAAGCCCTGCAGCCCGGCTGGCCTGGATCATCTGACTTGGACGTCTCGGTCTCAGGTTGTGGGGCTAAAAACTGCAGTGTGGACATTTGGCTCAGGCTGGAGCTGGACACTACAAGCCCATGTGAACTCAAGTTCTGTCAGCATAGACTCGCTACGGTTACTATGTCACTTCTGTGACTTACTTGTGCTATTCTAATAAATACACTAGACCTGTAATGGTGATAAATGACACCACCATACAAGTATATTGAAGGCGAACCCTAAGGAAATGAAGAGTTTAAATTATCCTCCACATGGCCCGTGTCCCACTAAAATAAATCCAACCCACAGGTCACAAGGATCAATGTCAGGATGCTGGATGGTGCTGAGAGTTTGCCTGACACCTCAGGGACACAGTGTGAGGCAGTGTCCCAGGCATCGATAGGAAAGGAGCAGAACCAGATTGACTTGGGTTGGGGAGAGAATTGAGAGTGTCTTAGGGGTCTGTATAGACGTATTGCCCTGGTTAGAAACTGTGGCTAAAACACAGGCCTCGCTGTGAGCAGGATTCAAACCTCAGCAGGGGAACCCTAGTGGATTTCAACTCCAACGCCTTAACCACTCAGCCATCACAGCTGTGAGCACAGTAATGTGCCAATGCCAGAGAAACTGGTAAATAATCCCAATGCCTGGGCTTGAAACTGAAACACCCAGTCTCCCCCCGGCTCCTCCTACAGCCTTTGCCCAGTTTCCTGGGCAGAAGGTGTCACCTGGCCCCAATCCCCTCCTGGCTCAAGTTACAGGCTCAGGTATCATCCCTCAAGTGAAGCCATCCCCTGCTATCCCATCCCCAGTGCAGACAGTGCCAGTAAAACTCCCCAGCAACATTCCCAGGTCAATACTCCCCACTCCCTACTGTGTCACAAGCTGCAATCATCAGCCACTAATAGCAAGGAAAAGGCTGAAGTCCATTGGCTTTCATATCAAAAAGCCATCTAAAGCCTGGTCTACACTGAAAGGCTATGTGGACATAGCCACATCTCTCAGGGGTGTGAAAAATCCACTCCATGGAGAGAAGTAGTGAATGTGACCTGAGCCCCAGTGTAGACAGGGTTAGGTTGTCAGAAGACTACTTCCAGTGTTTGAAGTGTAGACGTAGCCTTGGACAGATTGATCCTCTATGGGAAGCAAGTCATGACGTCGATTCCAAATGTGACCCATCTGCCGGTATGTGAGAGAGCTGCTAGTATGGAGGGCTGAGCCAGCTGTCCGATCGCCTAGTTCCTGAACTGTAGCTACAGCTCTTAGTGTCCATCAGTCCAGAGACTGAGAGAAATGGAGAGTCCCAACCATTGTCATTTTAGTATCTTATTGTTCCTTTCTCTGTTTTGTGTGCTGGCCTTTCTATTGCATCAGGGTGAGACTGTATAGCTCAGTGCATGTGTGACACAAGCTCATTGGTGCCAATTGCCAAAGGGGTCACTGTTATTCACAAGCAACTCCTGTCTCAGACCTGACAAACTCACCACACCCAATACACTGATTTTATTATATTTATCCGGGAAGCATAGCAGGGAGATCGCTACTGAAACTTGTAAATCATTGTTACTCCTAATCACTGCGAGAGGCATGTATGAGTCATATTGAAGGAGTAATGTAAGTACATGGATAATTATGCTCATATGGTATTGTCATGAAAGTGAGTCACCCCAATCATAGGTCTTGGTGGGGACGACCCATTCAAGTGGGAGTGAATTGTCGCCCGGCCCTTGCTAGGCAGTTCGGCGATGTCTTGCTCCATTGTCAACCTTTGCACCACACCAGAAAAGCCAACGGACAACTATCAAAGACAAAGTATAGACCTGGAAACCCTGTGGCAGTGACAAGGACCATATGACAATGAGGAGATCGTCCTGTCTGTGAATGTAGACAAAAGACTGATTCAGTTTATAACAGGGTGGAGAGAAACTAACGACCAGTGGTGCTTCTTGAAAGGCAGGGCTCTGGCTCCTAGGGACTAGCAATCACTACACTAGCCCGTCACCTCACACTTCAATCTACCTGGATAGGGAAGGTACCTATTAAACAGTGTAGGTTGCATTGTGTGATTGTTTTGTGTGTAACTCTGTTTCCATCACTCACGTTTGTTTCGGTTTAAATCTCTCTCCCTTGTTCAATACATTTCCCTTTGTTCAGTAACGGTACTCAAGTGCTGTGTGTGACACAGGAGCAGCGGGCTACAGCAAAATTGGTAACCTGGGCTACACCATTGATTTGACCACTCTTGGAAGACAGGACACTGGGCTAGATGGACCCTTGGTCTGACCCAGTCTGGCTGTTCTTGTGTTTTCTGTACAGGAGTGAGGCACTTACAGAGCAGAAATGGGGGGAGGGGCTCTACATTTAATCAGTGTTAGAGAGAAATGTGTTCACACACCGTGAGACTCGATGTACGGAAGAAATAACAAGGGATCCCCAGCTCCTTCCCCCAAGTCTTAATGGGGATTAGCTGCCCACAGCTGCGGCTGCTGCTCAGAGGGGAGCGGTATCAGGTCTCTGCCTGTGGGTGCAGCCCACCCGCTGGTTCTCCTGGGGCAGAGGGTAAGTGGCTGGGCAGGGCTGCACCGGCTGGGGGCTGAACTCTGAACAGGGATCTAAGGACTCTGCACTGGTCTCCAGTGGGGGTCGAGGATGCTGAGGCAGGGGAAACTCAGTGTCACAATCAGCAAGATTCAAAGCTGCTTGGGGGTGGAGAGGAGGGGGATCATTGTGTTAGATTTTCAGTGCATCCCTTTAACTACTCACCCATGACAACCTGGCAGCCCCCAGCTTTCTCCCAGCGCTGTGTTGTGTTCTCTGTGGAAAGGGACTTCTAGGAACTGGTATTTCCAGCTGCATTAAAGAATCATAGAGGAGAAGGAAGAGATAACGTCTTAGAAAAGTCTGTGTGTGTTAGAGGGGTGGGAGGGTGTCCAGAAATCAGTTTGCTCCAGTTTCTTTTCTCTGGGATTTCCTTCAGAAAAGTTGAAGCAGGGAGCAAAATCACCTGCCCTCTCTAAGGCTTGAATTCAGGGCCTGTAGATTAGGAGGCTGACACGCTGCCAACTGTACTTAGAAGGCTGTGAAAGGCTTTTGGCTAAGTGCATGTAGGACCCTCCTGCAGCAGTGACTGGGGCAGGGAAGGAGCCAGGGACGTGCTGGGAGAAGCAGGAAGATCTGGTGCCCAGAGGCCTGTCCTGGCAGCTTTCTGAGCACCAAACTAACCAACTCCCCCTGCCAGTGAGCAACCCACATGGGCCTAAGAGCAGTACTAGGGGGCTTTCTCCTTGCCACTTCTGCTGGCTTGGGCACGCATCTTGGAGGCCTTTCTAGAACACAATTTGGAACTGAGTTGGGAAAACCAGTTTCAAAACAGGAAGCTCAGGTTTAGATTCATTTATTGATAATATTAAGTAATCCTTCCACCCTAGTGTCACAATCAATATAAGTGCTTCAGCGTTATGGTTTTCCAGAGGGAAAACTTAACTTCTCTCCAAAGGGAGTTGAGAGAAAACACTTTCCAGAGTCCAAGAGAGACAAGGCAGGTGAGGGTCAGAGCTTGTAGTAGAGCAGCTTCTGTTGGTGAAGGCAAGTTTTGGCGCTAACCCAGAACTCTTCTTCAGCTCTGTATCGCCCCAAAGTTTGTCTCTTCCACAAGAACAGTCCTGCTGGGTCAGACCAAAGGTCCATATACCCCACTATCCTGTCTTTTAACAGTGGTCAATGCCAGGCGCCCCAAAGGGAATGAACAGAACAGGTAATCATCAAGTGATCCATCCCCTTGCCCATTCCCGTCTTCTGGCAAAGAGAGGATAGGGACACCATCCCTACCCATGCTGGATAATAGCTATTGATGGACCCATCCTCCATGAACTTATCTAGTCCAGTTTTGAACCCTGTTCTAGTCTTGGCCTTTAGGTTGTGTGAATACTTCCTTTTGTTCTTTTCAAACCTGCAGCCTATTCATTTCATTTGGTGACCCCTAGTTTTTGTGTTATGAGAAGGAGTAAATAACACTCCCAACCTTGGTCCTTTAGAACATATTATGTGACTACACCCCCCCCCCCACTCCTTGTCTCTCATGTCCTGGGACCAACATGGATACACTAACACTGCAAACAACAAGGTTCAAAGTCAATGCACATGGAAGAAGCATCTTGTGTTTCATTCCTTGTGTCCTGGTCCCATCCTGTGGCCATTTCCTTTCCCTCCTTTCTGTTACAGGCTTTGGTGTTTTGCACAGAAACATTATTTCCACAGGAGAGACCCAGGAGTGGGGGCTGCATTCCTGTACCAAACCGTCACTAGAAGGGGGCAGACAAAGGCCTTTAAGATGAGGCATCTGTCACTGTCAAAAAATCATCTCCCTCCTGCAGGTCACGGGCAGCCTGAGTTTGTTCCATATCCTCCTGGAGTCTGGGGGCTGGACTCAGCACTATCCAGCCCCTCTGTGTGTAGCAGGAACAAACACAAACCTTGTCTTTGAAACAAGCTGTTCCCTTCCTTCTCAGGGAAGATTTTCTGTGATTGAAGTTGAGCTTCAGTTCCCCTCTCCTAGGGGCTGGTTGGGTGTGGGGCCAGCTCCCAATGAGATCTGTTGTCACCTTTGCCCCCTTTCAGTCACTCTGGGATGGTAACTCTGCTCCCAGCTGTCAGGCAGCCTCCAGCCCATCCACCCAGCTTATGAGCTCCATGGTCAGGTGTCACCGCCTTTGCTAGCACCCATAATATGCAGGAAAGATCCTCCCACCAGGTGCATTGGTGGTATAGTGGTGAGCATAGCTGCCTTCCAAGCAGTTGACCTGGGTTCGATTCCCAGCCAATGCAATAATCGCTTTTCTCTTTTGTTAGTACCTTGTCTGGAAGTGGTTTAATTTCAGTCACATTGTGTTAGAATCACATTATCAATAGAATGAGACAATAAATGTTTCAAAGCCCAGCCAGTCACGCAGGTCACACAGGATGGAGACATACAAGGGGCTGGGATGTATCATCGGAGAAAGAACATTTGGAAACCTGCATCTCCCGTCCCCTTCCCTTCACTGTTATGATTCCAGCTGTGTGCGATGTTTGCATGATGCTCCTGCGTGATGGAGAAATAAAGTTTTGGGTCAGTTTTTGCTCCTGCAGATTCCTTTGCTGTTACAATTATAATGACATGAACTAAAGGGAGGCAAAATAAAAATAAACCCAAAATTGCACTAGAGGTAGGGAAAGAGAAGATCATGCTTAAGCCAAACACGTCAAAATACAAATGAATACTAAAGAGGGGGAGGGGAGAAGAGATCAGGAATGTCAAAATCCCTTTGATATTTGAACTCACGTTGCTAGAATCAAAGTTCAGACTTGACACTGTGGGAAACATACTACTGCCCGTCTCTCTGCACACCTGTGGTGAGCAACATCGAGCTGGGACACCTGTTCTGCTTCAATCATTTATTGTCTCACAGTGTTATCTTTCTCTTCCTTCTCCCCCCATTTCTCTTCTCCACTGTCTCTGTCTTTCTCCTCTTGCTCCCTCTCCCCCTGCCCTGTCCCAGGGACTCTCACTCTACAGCATTTAGGACAAGCCAGAGCTTCCATGATCTGCACATGATCCTGTGTCAGGACGTGTGACCCAGGTCAGAACCAGTCACCAGAACAAATTGACCCTTTATGGGAAACTCCTCTGCCTACCCCCCAAATTACACCCCCCCCCACTAACGGGGGTGGGGTACAGCTCTGACTGAGAGGCCCCACAGGAGAAATTTCAGCCCAAAGACAAATTTGTGGGAAATGTTGAGAAGTGACGAGCCCCCTTCCCCCCCCCATCCCCAGAACTCTAGTGTCACCCCCATGGCAGCAGCCCAGGGGACCCAGTGGGATGGGGTTACAGAACACAAGGGGGGAGGCAGCAGGGGAGAGAGGGGTCAGGGAGTCTCTCTTTTTCCTTCTCTCCACTTTCTCTTCTTCTCTTTCCTTCCAGGAAGGGCAGTCACAGCAGGGAGGGGTTTGTCTCATTGTAAGGGACCCGTGTCTGTCATGGGGGTCGTGGACGTGACGGATTCTGTGACTTGCTGCGACCTCCGTGACTTCTGCAGCAGCCGCTGTGGCTGACTCCAGGGCCGCCCAAGCAGCTGGCTCTGGGGACCGCCCGAGCAGTGACCAATGGGGCTGGCCCTGGGGACCACCCGAGCAGTGACCAATGGGGCTGGCCCTGGGGACCCCTTGACCAGAGGCCCCCGGCAGCACTCCTGGGGTGGCCGGAGCAGCAGCTGCCCCCTGGGGCTCCCCATTCCCCAGCAGCAGCCGGAGTAGCACCGGGCCCAGGGCTGCTCCCCCGGTAGCTGGTCTCATTAGCCATCAAATACATCGAAACGCTTCCACCTGCAAGTGGATTTAGCCCAGGACCTTCAGAGTCAGCAGCTGTTACACCCCCCTCCCCCGAAGACTCTGCCTTTCCCCCCCATCCATCCTTCGTCCTTACGGCTGGTAAAAAGTGCTGGGGCCACGGCCCTCTAAGCCCCCCCCGACACAGATCCAGGCAGGCAGCAGCATGTGTGTGTGTGTGTGTGTGTGTGTGAGAGAGAGAGAGAGACTGGTGTGCTGAGCTGAGCCAGTGAGGGCTAAATTTGGGGATGTGCCCCTCCCCCTCTCTCATTACTGGGGTGTCCCCCTCCCCCTGCCTCAGGACTGGTTGCTTCGAGCAGCTGTCTGAGCTTAGAGACATCGTGCGACACACTCACTCTTCCCCAACACACACACACACACACACACACACACTCTCTGCCCTGCCACACACACTGCAGTTGGGAAGCAGCTGGCAATCTAGTAGGCTGCCCATGGAACAATGGGACAGAGAAACCTGCATCATGTGATGCTGCACCGGCCCATGAGCCATTGCAAACCCCTCCCAAAGCCCCCTGCGGCCAGTTGCACAGTGCGATAGCTTCCCAC
The DNA here is from genome assembly GCA_037349315.1 of Chelydra serpentina. Taxonomy (NCBI): domain Eukaryota; kingdom Metazoa; phylum Chordata; order Testudines; family Chelydridae; genus Chelydra; species Chelydra serpentina. The sequence continues at coordinate 40,986 of JBAIAC010000753.1, forward strand.
AATGCACTGCTCTTTGGGGCGACGCAAGAGTTGCTAGAGTGGATGCGCTCTGCTGACACAAGGAGCAGAGTGTTTAATTGAAACCCTTCAACTAAAGCAGCGTAACTCTGTAGTGTGGACACAGCCTGAGAGTGAGACAAGACCGAGCTCCCCTTGACACCAAGGATACTCAGGGACTGAAACTAAAGAACGACAAGTTCCTCCGTAGTTGACAGGATTCCAACCTGTGCAGGGAAACCCCAATGGATTTCTAGCCCATCACCTTAACCACTCGGCCACAACTACTTGCTTTGTGCAGTTTTCTCACTACACTCTAGTTCTGTTCTCACTGAGTGATCGTTTCCTCAGACAAGCTTCCACAACACACTCACTGCCGTGCCATTGTGTAAGTGTGTCCATGGCTGAACAGCAAGAATTCCTGCTCATTTCCCTGCTGGCTGGAGAATGATGAGAGTGTGTTTGTGGTTAATGATGTTGCTGTAGATGGTTCATTCCCTACCTAGACAATTCAGACAGTCCCTTTCCCCATCCTATCGCCAGCACATCAGTGATGCCGATAGCAGGGGCAGGTTTCCTTTGGAGCACTGAGCTTTGCTAGGGGGTTGGTGGCTCCTTTCTTTCCTCACCCTGGAGTAAACTCAGCTTTTTTTCCCCATCCCTGATGATTCATGGGATAACAACAGCAGCATGAAGAACGAGGAGATGGAATATCTCACTGCCGGGGGAAAGGTGGCACGTCCCTTCTAGGGTGACCAGATGTCCCGATTTTATAGGGACAGTCCCGATTTTGGGGTCTTTTTGTTATATAGGCTCCTATTACCCCCCACCCCCCGTCCTGATTTCTCACATTTGCTGTCTGGTCACCCTACTCCCTTCTGTCTGACCATTGTCACTGCAGGAGAGAAGGTTTGTAAGGAATCGAATGCCCTGGCTCAGACAAGAGACACAGGAAGATTTTGCTGTTCATGTATCCGTGCAAAGGAACTTGTGTCTCTGTGTGAAAACGAGGAGGGAATTGAAACACTCACACGGTGGTGCCGAAGGCAGCAGGGAACCCCCTAGGATGAGAATAGGAGATGTTCTCACGCAGCATGTTTCTTACTTTGCCCATCTGTCAGTTTGATTACAATCGATGGAAATATTTTGCCATTGGTTTGTGTGTTTACACAGAGATTGACATTAACCAATGAATACGTCCTTCTTCCCAGCCTGCCTAGTCTGCGGTGGGTGAGTTTAGAGGGACACGTTCACTCTCCCCAGTCCCCGTGCCAGGCCTGTGCTCTCCATGCTGCCCACTTCCCACAGTGCTGGGATCCTTCCCTGATCTCCCCCCAGACCTCTGCCCCCCACCCCCACTTCTGGGAGCCCCTCCCAGCACTGTCCATCTCCCCTGCTGGCAGGATCCTGCCACCTTCCTTTCATTTCCTGCCTCCCCCTGAGCAAAAGCTCAGCACTATTCCCACCCTGGGAATTGAGCCTAGGCCACTAGGGTGAAAACCAGGACTCCTGCCCACTAGACCACATGGGACTGGGATCGCTCTGGGGGTCTAAGAGCCGCTCCTAAGAGCAGCAGCGCTGCCCAGCGGGGCCAGCACCCAGCGCTGGATTAACCCTTCCCGTGCTGAGCTTCTCTCTCTCCATTCCCAGCACCTGTGATCAGGAACCAGAGATCGGGGCTCCCAGGTTCTCCACAGCCCAGGACTGAGATTGGGACCCCACCCCCATTGTGCGAGGTGCTGTACAAACCCTGGCCAACACCGGGACCACCAGGGGGGTCCCCTCAATGTCCCAGAGCCTCTGCTGCCCAAGTTCTCCTGACGCCCCCGGGATCCACCCCTCCCCCTCCTGTAAAACACCCACCTTTCCCCACAGCCCTTCTTTCCCTGCCCCCGCACTTTGCTGGCTCACCCTGGGCCCAGCTCCTCCCCCCTCCCCCAGGTGGAGGCAACATCAGCCCCTGGAGACAGCCCCAGTGAGCGCTGCAGCCCCCCCGGGGGGATTTGCAGACACAGGAAGGGAGCAGCTGGGAGCCGTGGGGGCTGGGAAGGAGGGAGGAGCCGGAGCAGCTCCTGGGGGCGGGGCTCTGGCACAGCTCGGGGGCGGGGCAGCTCCTGGGGGCGGGGCTCTGTCACTGCCTGGGGGCGGGGCTGCTCCTGGGGGCGGGGCTCTGGCACAGCCCGGGGCCGGGGCAGCGCCTGGGGGCGGGGCTCTGGCCCCATTGTGAGCCGGGGGCGGGGGCAGCTCCTGGGGGCGGGGCTCTGGCATAGCCCGGGGGCGGGGCAGCTCCTGGGGGCGGGGCTCTGGCACAGCTCGGGGGCGGGGCAGCTCCTGGGGGCGGGGCTCTGGCCCCATTGTGAGCCGGGGGCGGGGGCAGCTCCTGGGGGCGGGGCTCTGGCATAGCCCGGGGGCGGGGCAGCTCCTGGGGGCGGGGCTCTGGCACAGCTCGGGGGCGGGGCAGCGCCTGGGGGCGGGGCTCTGGCACAGCCCGGGGGCGGGGAAGCGCCTGCGGGCGGGGCTCTGGCTCCAATGGGAGCCGGGAGCGGGGCTGAGCAGCGGCTCCCGGGGGGGGTCCCGTGTTTGCCGGCAGCGCTGGAGCCGCCGGGGCGATCGCGGAGCTGCTGGGCTCAGCTGCAGCCGGGCTCGGCCCCGGCCCCGCAGGGACCCAGTTGGGGACAGAGCCTGGGGCCGGGGGGTTCCCCTGTGTGGGGCCGGGGGCGGCGGGGGGATGAGCCAGAGCTGCGGGCGGGGGAAGGACAGTGGGACACGTGGGGGGTGGAGCGTCCCCTGGGAGCCAGGAAAGTCCAGGGGGAGAAGAAAGTGTGTGTGTGTGTCCGTGTGTGTGTCTGTGTCTGTGTGTGTGTGTCACTGTGTGTGTGTGTCTGTGTGTGTGTGCGTGTGTGTGTCAGTGTCTGTGTGTGTGTCAGTGTCTGTGTGTGGCGCTGTTTGCATCCTTGTGCCACGTCCCTCTCACACACTGATCACAATTCTCTCTCCGCTTCTTCCCCTTTGCTCTCCCCTCACCACATGTGGCTACAAAAATCCCACAATGACGGACTCTCCCGTCTCTTCTTTTGCCCCATTTTCTCCATCAGTCTCCAACGGCCATTTAAATTCTCCCCAGATTTGGGATGTTCCCCCCCCCCAGTTTATCTGCAGCCCTTTGTCCTCGTTCGGGTGGGAAATTGCTGCCCCGAGTCACTCCCCAAAGGGGGTCGTGGGGGCTGTTTGGGGAGCCCCGAGACGTGGCTGCCTCAGGGGTGGCGATGGGGCGGCTGTTCTCTGCCAGCAACAGGGCTTGGCCGGGGCCCAGGAGGGAACATGAGGAGCCGGTGTCCCCTATGGAGCCTGCCCAGCCCCTTTGCTTCTGCTCCTTTCTAGCGTTTCCTTCCCAGACTTTATTACTGGGGAGGCTGGAAAATGTCTCTGGGCTGAGCCCCGGCAGGAGGGGCCAGGTCCCCACTGTAGAAAAGAGATGACGCGTTTCCCCAGCATGGCAGAATGTCGGGTGTGTGTCTGCAGGGAAAGGGCCTGGGGGGATCGTGACGTGAAATTAACTAAACCCTGTTCTGCAACCGCCACAACTTTCTCCTCTCGCCCCGCCCCCAACGAACAAGCGACAGTGACACCGGGTGGCCACGTGGGGTAATGCACACAGCGTCTCTCTCAGAGAGCAACAGTGACACCGGGTGGCCACGTGGGGTAATGCACACAGCGTCTCTCTCAGAGAGCAACAGTGACACCGGGTGGCCACGTGGGGTAATGCACACAGCGTCTCTCTCAGAGAGCAACAGTGACACCGGGTGGCCACGTGGGGTAATGCACACAGCATCTCTCTCAGAGAGCAACAGTGACACCGGGTGGCCACGTGGGGTAATGCACACAGCGTCTCTCTCAGAGAGCAACAGTGACACCGGGTGGCCACGTGCGGTAATGCACACAGCATCTCTCTCACAGAGCAACAGTGACACCGGGTGGCCACGTGGGGTAATGCACACAGCGTCTCTCTCAGAGAGCAACAGTGACACCGGGTGGCCACGTGGGGTAATGCACACAGCGTCTCTCTCACAGAGCAACAGTGACACCGGGTGGCCACGTGGGGTAATGCACACAGCATCTCTCTCAGAGAGCAACAGTGACACCAGGTGGTTTACCTCCCATACCGGGTGGAGAAGCTGGAGAAAGTGGTGGCAGCTCTTCGATGGGTCAGCTGGTAGCAGGGCCGGCTCCAGGCACCAGCAAAACAAGCTGGTGCTTGGGGCGGCAAGTTTCTAGGGGCGGCATTCTGGCGCCAGCCATGCCACCCCTAAAAATGTGCCCCGGCTGCCCTAGCTCACCTCCGCTGCCGCCGCTGGCTCACGCACCACGGCATGTGAAACAGCTGATTCGCGCGCCTGCTGGAGGGGGAGATCCCGAGCGGCCGCGGCGCGCGAAACAGCTGATTCGCGTGCCGCTGCTCCCCCTCCCTTCTAGGCTTGAGAGCCTCGGGGGAGGAGGCAGGGCTGGGGATTTGGGGAAGGGGCGGAGTTGAGGCGGGGGTGGGGTAAGAAAAAAACTGGGGTCGGGGGTGCGGCCAAATTTGTTTTTGCTTGGGGCGGCAAAAATCCTAGAGCCGGCCCTGGCTGGTAGAGCAAAGACCTGGAACCAGCTCCCAGGAAGTCATCCTTACGTCACCCTTGTGACTCCAGCTTGAAGGAGAGCTTCTTTTCCTTCCCCTCGCTGAGAAAGAGCAAGAGAAGAAAGATCACCCGCATGGGCCCACTGGGTCCACAAGCCCACGCTGCTTTTCTGTGCTGGGGAGCGTGAAATGAGGGACTCGTGGCAGGTAATGCCACTCCTGCATTTCCAGAATACTAGCCCAAAGATCATGCTAAAGCCTGGGGTTCAACTATCCATCCATCCCAGTATCCTGTCCACCGACAGTGGCCAATGCCAGGTGACCCGGAGTGAGTGGACCCAACAGGTAGTGATCAAGTGATCTCTCTCCTGCCATCCATCACCCCCCTTTGACAAACAGAGGCTAAGGACACCATTTCTTACCCATTCTGGCTAATAGCCATTAATGGATTTAACCTCCATGAATTTATCCAGTTCTCTTTTAAACTGTGTTATAGTCCTAGCCTTCAGAGCCTCTTCAAGCAAGGAGTTCCACAGGTTTACTGTGCGCTGTGTGAAGAAGAACTTCTTTTTATTTGTTTTAAACTTGCTGCCCACTAATTTCATTGGGTGGCCCCTAGTTCTTTTCCTTATTCACTTCCTCCACACCACTCATAATTGTATATACCTCTATCATACCCCCCTTAGTCTCCTCTTTTCCAAGCTAAAAAGTCCTAGCCTCTTTAATCTCTCCTCATATGGGACCCGTTCCAGACCCCTAATCATTTTAGTTGCCCTTCTCTGAGCCTTTTCTAATGCCAGTATATCCTTTTTGAGATGAGGAGACCACAATTGTACGCAGTATTCAAGATGTGGGCGCACTATGGATTTGTATAGGGGCAGTAAGATATTCTCCGTCTTATTCTCTATCCCTTTTTAATGATTCCTAACATCCCGTTTGCTTTTTTGACTGCCGCTGCACACTGCATGGACATCTTTAGAGAACTATCCACGATGACTCCAAGATCTTTTTCCTGATTAGTTGTAGCTAAATTAGCCCCCATCATATTCTATGTATAGTTGGGGTTATTTTTTCCAATGTGCATTACTTTACATTTATCCACATTAAATGTCATTTGCCATTTCATTGCCCAATCATTTAGTTTTGTGAGATCTTTTTGTAGTTCTTCACAGTCTGCTTTGGTCTTAACTATCTTGAGCAGCTTAGTATCATCTAAACGAAAATAAGAAAGAAAAACTTGTAGCACCTTAGAGACTAACAAATTTATTTCAGCATAAGCTTTTGTGGGTTAATACCCACTTCATTGGATGCACGGAATGAAACACACTGCAGACAGACATTTATACAGTCAGAGAAACATGATGGTCCAGGTGTGTAGACCAATCTTAAGAGGCTAATTAGTTGAGAGGAAACATGACAGCAGGGGAAGAAAAAGCTTTTGAAGTGATAAACAAGATGGTCACACAGGTGTGAATGAGGATCGTTAACTTAAGGGAAATAGATTCAATTAACATAATGGCCGAGCCATTCCAAATCTCGATTTAATCCAGAGGCAACGCAATCTAGTTTGCATATCAATTCGAGTTCAATAGTTTCTCTTTGAAGTCTGCTTTTGGAGTTAATCTGTCGCAACACTGCTATCCTCAAATCTGTCACTGAGTGATCAGGGAGGTTGAAGTGTTCTCCTACTGGTTTTTGAATGTTATGATTCCTGATGTCAGATTTATGTCCATTTATTCTTTTGCGTAGAGACTGTCCGGTTTGGCCAATGTACATGGCAGAGGGGAATTGCTGGCACATGATGGCATATATCACATTGGTAGATGTGCAGGTGAATGAGCCCCTGATGGCATGGCGGATGTGATTAGGCCCTGTGATGGTATCACTTGAATCGATATGTTGACAGAGTTGGCATCGGGCTTTGTTGCAAGGATAGGTTCCTGGGTTGGTGTTTTTGTTGTATGGTGTGTGGTTGCTGGTGAGTATTTGCTTCAGGTTGGGGGGCTGTCTGTAAGCAAGGATTGGTCTGTCCCCCAAGATCTGTGAGAGTGAGGGATCATCTTTTAGGATAGGTTGTAGATCTTTGATGATGCGCTGGAGAGGTTTTAGTTGGGGGCTAAAGGTGACGGCTAGTGGTGTTCTGTTATTTTCTTTTTTGGGCCTGTCTTGTAGTAGGTGACTCCTGGGTACTCTTTTGGCCCTGTCGATCTGTTTTTTCACTTCAGCAGGTGGGTATTGTAGTTGTAAGAATGCTTGATAGAGATCTTGTAGGTGTTTGTCTCTGTCTGAGGGATTGGAGCAAATGCGGTTGTATCTTAGAGCTTGGCGGTAAACAATGGATCATGTGGTGTGTCCAGGATGGAAGCTGGAAGCATGTAGGTAAGTATAGCGGTCAGTAGGTTTCCGGTATAGGGTGGTGTTAATGTGACCATCACTTATTAGCACAGTGGTGTCTAGGAAATGGACCGCTTGTGTGGACTGGTCTAGGATGAGGTTGATGGTGGGATGGAAATTGTTGAAATCATGGTGGAATTCCTCAAGGGCTTCTTTTCCATTTGCCACCTCACTGTTTACCCCTTCTTCCAAATCATTTATGAATAAGTTGAATAGGATTGGTCCTAGGACTGACCCTTGGGGAACACCAGTAGTTACCCCTCTCCATTGTGAAAATTTACCATTTATTCCTACCCTTTGGTCTCTCATTGTACCATAAGGGGAGATGGTTGCTTCTAAAGGAAGGAGAAGATTAAATGCATCCGATAAGGATGGGATTCGAATCCATGCGTGCAAAGCACAATGGATTAGCCTCCATCACCTTAACCACTCGGCCACCTCATCTGAGCTGTCAGAAAACGGACAGGAGGAGAAATCTAAGAGCAGTAGAGATAGGGACAATCAGGAGTTTTTAAATACTAAGTGTAAGCAGGGTCGGGATGAGCTCCCCCCTCACATCGAGTGATGAGCTGGGGAAAGACTTCAGGACCAGACCGTGTTTGCACAGACACCCCTACTCGGCCTGGGTATGCAGCATGATGGGGCCGCTTTGCCAAAGGAACCAGTTTTGGCTGGTGTTGGGTTACAAATCACTGTAGCATTGAGTGGAATGAAATGTTATTCTCCTTCCTGTCCGAGTGAAGGGCGGCAGAACATACCGAGTCCGTCCTGACGGCGGGGCGAGGTGGGTGAGAAATACCTTTTATTGCACTGCATAGAAGTGATTGAGGATGTCACCCTAATCCAGTGGTCGCCAAACTTTTCACACTGTGCCCTCTTGTCCGTGTCTGCGGCCCCTCGGAAGCCGCGGTTGAGAACCGGGGCTGGGAGCAGGGCCATGGCTTCCTAGGGAGAGGGGAGCAGACAGGGGTAAGGGGAACGAGGCTGGGCCAGGAGCCAGGGGCCCAGGCTCAGGGAAGGGTTGGGGAAGAGCTGGGGCAGACGAGGGCTGAGTGGGGCTCCCTCCATGCCCTCAATGTGGGATCATAACCCCGCCATGGGGGCCGAAGCTGGGAGGAAGGGTCCTGCCATCTAGAGCCTGAGGGCATGGGGCCACTGCCAGAGCAAGTGTCCGACCGGTGGCATCCCTGCACCACAGGCAGGGCCTGGGACATGTGAGGGGGAGACTGTGAACGTCCCGTCTGTCCCAGAGACGCTGTTTGCGATATCCCTGAGCCACAGAACGAGGTGACGTGTTTCCCTTGAACCGTTCCCATTTTCCTTATGGTTTAAACCGATTGCTCTTTAATCCATTGGATTTGCTTGAAGCACATGCAACGATCCGTGGGTCAGGGAAGCATCCAGAGCAGAGAGAGAACCCCAGAGTGGGGACACCCCAGCCCCTGTACTAAGTGACCACAACAAGACTGGGGGTCGAGCCCCCCAGGAATCCTGGGCCCAGCCTTGTCGGGGTCACGAGGACTCTGCCACACAGGAGAGTAGACAGAGAGTCCTCGAGGTCAGGCTGCCTCTGGGTGAGGGAGTGGGAGTGAGGACTCAGGGCCTTTCTCTAGCCCATTCCACCGGGGTCGTGGATAAGCCAGGAAAGTTTGCTGCACTAGCAGGACCATAACCCCCTTTACACTGGCACTCTGTCCTCATCGCTTCTCTCCCTCTCTCCCCTCGGGTCTCTCAGCACCTGGCCCCACAGCGCTTCCTGCCAGCCCCAGACTGCGCTGTCTGGGCCTTCTCCTGTGGGTGTGAGCCTCCCTCCTGACTCCTAAGGACTCAGCAGGAGCAAGGGGCCTGTCCAGGAAATGGCCAGGGCTTCTGGGAACCCGGGGGTGCTCTGGACACCACCAGGGATCATTTGGCTCCCGGCACACAAGGGAACATAAAAGTTAAGTGCCCAGAAATGGGGCTCGAACCCCAGACTAAGAGCTTGATACTCTACTGACTGAGCTAGCCCAGTTTAGGGAGTGTAGCGACCCACTTTCCACCACAAGAGCAGGCCCAGTGTGATGACACAGAATGGCCGACACCCTGTCTCCTGGCAACTGCTGGCCTGGGCCCCTTCCCTGCAAAGGTGCCGGCTGAAGGGGTTGGGGAACAAAGGGATCAGTGATCTCCTGGCCCGGGAAGGAGACAAAGGCAGAGGAGGGGCTGGAGAGTTTGGAACTGGCTGGGCACATGGAGGGAGGGCCAGATGGACCTCTGGCCTCCCCACCCCCCAAGATGGACCTGACCGAGGGGTCCTGTTCTCTGTACCTACAAGCTCTGGTTTAGACCCTGTTCCTATAGTCTAATAAACCTCCTGTTTCACTGGCCGGCTGAGAGTCACGTCTGACTGCGGAGTTGGGGGGCAGGGCCCTCTGGCTTCCCCACGAGCCCCGCTGGGTGAAGAAGGGGATGCTGAATGCTCCAGGGTCAGACCCAGGAAGGTCGAAGCTGGGGAAGCTTCTTGCCCTGGAGACAGTCGGCTCAGCGAGGAGGCTCCGGCAGAGCAGCTTCCACCTTCCTGGGTCTGACCCGGAGCATTCAGCATCCCCTTCTTCACCGCAGCGAGTCCGCCCGGGTGAGGCTCCTGGGGAAGCCAGAGGGCCCTGCCCCCGACTCCACCGTCATACGTGACTCTCAGCCAGCCAGTGAAACAGGAGGTTTATTAGACGACAGGAACAGGGTCTAAACCAGAGCTTGTAGGTACAGAGAACAGGACCCCTCAGTCAGGTCCATTTTGGGTTGTGGGGAGGCCAGAGCCCATCTGGACCTCCCTCCATGTGCCCAGCCAACTCCAAAGTCTCCAGCCCCTCCTCTGCCTTTGTCTCCTTCCTGGCCCAGGAGATCACCTGATCCCTTTGTTCCCCAACCCCTTCAGCCGGCACCTTTGCAGGGAAGGGGCCCAGGCCATGAATTGCCAGGAGACAGGGTGTCGGCCATGCTGTGTCATCACACTGGCCCTCTAGGGCTTTGCAACAATCACACACCCTTATCCCACCACCTAGAGACTTAAGAAATGCAGAGGGGAAACTGAGGCATAGGGGAAACTGAGGCACCCACTCAGTATTCAGAGGAAACATTAGGAACAGTCCCACTTCGTTACACCCTCCCTGAATGTTTGTTTAAATCACTTGGTGGTGGCAGTGTACCGTTCAAGGAGAAAGACTGGTAAAAATAACCTTAGGGGGTGTTTCATACAGGTCCCCACATCTGTACACCAGAGTTCAGAGTGAACCCTGACAACCTCCTTCCCAGGGCTCTAGCTGAAGCCAGAGGATTTGCCTGAGCCGCCAAGAAGAGGCTCCAGCCCTGAAGGGAGCAGGACTTTCAGCACAAAGAGAAAACTGCACAAGCACAACCACGAAGGGACTCGAACCCTCAAACTTCTGATCCGATGTCAGACACCTGATCCATTAGGCCACGCAGTCATATGGGGAAAGTCTCTCCCAGCCACTTCTTTAGACAAGACGGACACTGTGTTTGTCGGGTCGTCTACTTCAGTCTGAGACTGAAAATCCTGAACCACCCTTTGAAATAACGAATGCAGCAGGACGCGTTATGGTCCCTGCCCCAAAGCAGACAGACCAATGGAGAGCTGAGTCCAGGGTAACACTTCACAGGGCTGAGTGAGGCCGGCAAGAATTCATCAGGCCCTCCTGGGCCTCTCGCAATGACGTCCTTCTTGTGTGCCAGGACTGACAGAAACATCCCAGACAGAGAAGCAGCAGCCTAAAGCAGGTCCCTTGTATGTGCTGAAGTAGCTCAGTCAGGAGAGCATTAGACTGAATATCTAGAGATCCTTAGTTCACCCCCAGGCTGGGCCAGAGCCCCGCCCCCAGGTGCTGCCCCGGCCCCGGGCTGTGCCAGAGCCCCGCCCCCATGCGGTGCCCCGCCCCCGGTTCACAATGGAGCCTGAGCCCCGCCCCCTGGAGCTGCCCCACTCCCGGCCTGTGCCAGAGCCCCGCCCCCAGGACCTACCCCGTCCCCGCTCTGTGCCAGAGCCCTGCCCCCAGGAGCTGCCCCACCCCCAGCTCCCAATGGAGCCAGAGCCCCGCCCCCAGAAGCTGCCCCGCCCCCGGCTCCCAATAGAGCCAGAGCCCCGCCCCCAGGCGCTGCCCCGCCCCCGGTCTGTGCCAGAGCCCCGCCCCGAGGAGCTGCCCCGTCCCCGCTCTGTGCCAGAGCCCTGCCCCCAGGAGATGTTCCGCCCCCGGGCTGGGCCAGAGCCCCGCCCCCAGGAGATGCCCCGCCCCCGGCTCCCAATGGAGCCAGAGCCCCGCCCCCAGGCGCTGCCCCGCCCCCGGTCTGTGCCAGAGCCCCGCCCCCAGGAGCTGCCCCGCCCCTGGCTCACAATGGAGTCAGAGCACCGCCCCCAGGAGATGCACCGCCCCCGGCTCCCAATGGAGCCAGAGCCGCGCCCCCAGGAGCAGCCCCGCCCCTGGCTCACAATGGAGCCAGAGCCCCGCCCCCAGGGGCTACCCCGCCCCCGGGCTGGGCCAGAGCCCCGCCCCCAGGTGCTGCCCCGGCCCCGGGCTGTGCCAGAGCCCCGCCCCCATGCGGTGCCCCGCCCCCGGTTCACAATGGAGCCTCAGCCCGGCCCCCAGGTGCTGCCCCACTCCCGGCCTGTGCCAGAGCCCCGCCCCCAGGACCTACCCCGTCCCCGCTCTGTGCCAGAGCACTGCCCCCAGGAGCTGCCCCACCCCCGGCTCCCAATGGAGCCAGAGCCCCGCCCCCAGGAGTTGCCCCGCCCCCGGGCTGTGCCAGAGCCCCGCCCCCAGGAGCTGCCCCGCCCCCGGGCTATGCCAGAGCCCCCCCCAGAGGTGCTGCCCCGTCCCCGCTCTGTGCCAGAGCCCCGCCCCCAGGAGATGTTCCGCCCCCGGGCTGGGCCAGAGCCCCGCCCCCAGGGGATGCCCCGCCCCCGGCTCCCAATGGAGCCAGAGCCCCGCCCCCAGGCGCTGCCCCGCCCCCGGGCTGTGCCAGAGCCCCGCCCCGAGGAGCTGCCCCGCCCCTGGCTCACAATGGAGCCAGAGCCCCGCCCCCAGGGGCTGCCCCGCCCCCGGGCTGACCCAGAACCCCGCCCCCAGGACCTGCCCCGTCCCCGCTCTGTGCCAGAGCCTCGCCCCCAGGATCTGCCCCGCCCCCGCTCTGTGCCAGAGCCCCGCCCCCAGGATCTGCCCCGCCCCCGGCTCCCAATGGAGCCAGAGCCGCGCCCCCAGGAGCAGCCCTGCGCCTGGCTCACAATGGAGCCAGAGCCCCGCCCCCAGGGGCTGCCCCGCCCCCGGCCTGTGCCAGAGCCCCGCCCCCAGGTGCTGCCCCGCCCCCGGCTCCCAATGGAGCCAGAGCCGCGCCCACAGGAGCAGCCCCGCCCCCGGCTCCCAATGGAGCCAGAGCCCCGCTCCCAGGCGCTGCCCCGCCCCCAGGCGCTGCCCCGTCCCCGCTCTGTGCCAGAGCCCCGCCCCCAGCTCCCAATGAAGCCAGAGCCCGGCCCCCAGGAGCTGCCCCGCCCCCGGCTCCTAATGGAGCCAAAGCCCCGCCCCCAGGAGCAGCCCCGCCCCCGGCTCACAATGGAGCCAGAGCCCCGCCCCCAGGAGCTGCCCCGCCCCCGGGCTGTGCCGTAGCCCCGCCCCCAGGAGCTGCCCCGCTCCCGGGCTGTGACCGGGCCCCGTCCCCAGGAACTGCCCCGCCCCCGGGCTTTTGCCAGAGCCCCGCCTCCAGGAGCTGCCCCGCTCCCGCTCTGTGCCCGAGCCCCGCCCCCAGGAGCTGCCCCGCTCCCGCTCTGTGCCAGAGCCCCGCCCCCAGGAGCTGCCCCGTCCCCGCTCTGTGCGAGAGCCCCGCCCCCAGGAGCTGCCCCGCTCCCGCTCTGTGCCAGAGCCCCGCCCCCAGGTGCTGCCCCGCCCTCGGGCTGTGCCAGAGCCCCGCCCCCATGCGGTGCCCCGCCCCCGGCTCACAATGGAGCCTGAGCCCCGCCCGCAGGAGCTGCCCCGCTCCCGGCCTGTGCCAGAGCCCCGCCCCCAGGAGCTACCCCGTCCCCGCTCTGTGCCAGAGCCCTGCCCCCAGGAGCTGCCCCGCCCCCGGCTCCCAATGGAGCCAGAGCCCCGCCCCCAGAAGCTGCCCCGCCCCCGGTCTGTGCCAGAACCCCGCCCCCAGGAGGTGCCCCGCCCCCGGCTCCCAATAGAGCCAGAGCCCCGCCCCCAGGAGTTGCCCCGCCCCCGGGCTGTGCCAGAGCCCCGCCCCCATGAGGTGCCCCGCCCCCGGCTCCCAATAGAGCCAGAGCCCCGCCCCCAGGAGTTCTAATAACTGAGGGGACAGAAACCCTTACCCAGCGAGGTCACATTCTCATAGTTCTCCTGCATGACGTCTCTGTAGAGGGCTCTCTGAGCGGGGTCCAGCAAAGCCCCCTCTTCCCTGGTGAAATACACAGCCACCTCCTCGAAGGTCACCAGCCCCTGAAAGAGCAAGAGGCCAACACTCAGTACCTGCTGCCCCACTCACAGCCCCACCGTTCCTGGGGGAGAGGAGCCCATCAAAGGGAAGCTCTGGGTGGCTCACAGTCAGGAGTCCCATCCCAATCAGAGCATCCAGAAAACACCAGGGGGAGGGGACGAAGAGAGAGCCCCTTGTCTCTCCCAGCAGATCCATCACACTCCTACTCGTGTGAGACTGATACGGGAGATGGAGGCCCGAGCAGAGTGCAGGGAGAGCTCGCTGGGAGAAAGCCCAACATTGTTCTCATTGTGGGGAGCTGGACAGGGTCAGCCTTGGTGGTGGGCGGACTAGGCGACGGTCCAGGGGGGCCTTGCTGAGGGGGTTCCTCTAGCAGGGGTGTCCTGTCTCTGCTCTCCCCACTGCTCTGCAGTGAGTATAGAGAGAGAATAATCATGTATTTGGTATCTAAGTAAATAGGATTGAAACACAAGCCCTGTAGGCTGAGACCTGCAAGAGTTTAGTTATTTGAGGCCTTGGAGCAAAGAAAAGCTGACATAAGTAAATGACTGAGGAATAACCCGATGCCCTAAGATTATGGGGAAAGAGGAATCAAGTGGTAACAGTGTGAAAAATTAGCCAGAAGATTAATTTTAAATTAAAAATTTTTGTAAAGGCACCTCTGTTTCCAAATGTGCGTCAGTGTTAATGAGAGATGATCAGAACCACATTATAAAAAGGGGGTGCCCAGAGTGGGAAAATTGAGCTCTCTATGGAATACTCCAGCAGGAATCATCCCTCTACTGATGATCAAGCCATGAGAGACTCATCAGATCCTACCACTATTGTTAAGGATGGGAGTAGAACTAGATTTGTAACTTTTGCATAGGTCTTTACAGAATTTCGATATGCTTGGGGATTCAGAACTTTAATTGTAACTTTCATAAAATGGGTCAAACAGACTAGACCTTGTACGTGTGAATGTCTGTGTGGTCACTGCCCTTGGTCTGTGTGTGTTCCTGGACTATACATGTGAAGCGAGTAGCTGAGGTGACTTTCACTCTGTTACGTTTGGAACTGTAGCCACCAGAGCCGGACCCAGGGCGGTGTAATACCACATCACAACATGCACTTTAAATAAAAGAAAAGGCTGCACAGTACACCGCACACCAGGCCACCCTTACCTCTGCGCTGCTGCTGGCGGTGGCTTTGCCTTCAGAGCTGGGCACTTGGTCAGCAGCCACTGCTATCAGGCCGCCCTGCCAGGGCTTAATTTGTGCTGGGGCTGAGCTCCGGCCGCTCTTTCAATACAAAGTAAGCACCGGAGGGAGGCATTGGGGCCTGGACGGGATGGTGGGGAGCTCATGAGGGCCAGGGGTGATGGGGGGGGCACCAAAATATAAGTTTGCCCAGGGTGCCATTTTCTCCAAGGCCAGCCCTGGAGCTGGATACGGCGGGATGGGGCATATCCCCTAAGGCAGGAGTCCCTGGACCTCTGGGGAGCTGTAAGCAGGTTTCAGGGGGTCCTCCAAGCACGGCCAGTGTTAGACTCGCTTGGGCCTGAGGCAGAAAGATGAAACCTCCCTGCATGGGGCTGAAGGCTGGGTCCTGAGCCCTGCCCCCAGGGGCTGAAGTTAGCTTTGCGGGGGGGCCTGTCACATGGGGCCCCAGGCACTTGCCCTGGTTACCACCCCCTAATGCCAGCCCTGGCTTTTATATGCAGAGAAACATGCCGATGCAGGGCCGTGGGGGGTTTATAGCGTGTTGAGGGGGCTCAGACAGAAAAAGCTTAAGAACCCTCCCTAAGCCTCATTGGTGGGTGCCCCCCTAGATCTAGATACTCAGGTCAGGCTCCAGCACTGGGATCTGCTCCATTTTCCCAGCCCCACCTAGGTGGGTTGTTTCCTGTTCCACAAATTAGGGCATTTCCACCTTCCAACCTCATGGGTCCGTTGCTAGAATCTAGGCCACTTATTAAACATCTCCCAGCAGGTTTGCCCCACCCAGGCCTCCTCCCAGTCTCCATCCTGTGAATTTCCTGTCCCGCCCCAACTAGGGTGACCAGATGTCCCGATTTCATAGGGACAGTCCTGATTTTGGTGTCTTTTTCTTATATAGGCTCCTATTACCCCCCCCACCCCCATCCCAATTTTTCACATTTGTTGTCTGGTCACCCTAGTGTGCGTGTGTGTGTGCACTATTTGCATCCTTGTGCCACTTCCCTCTCAAATTTTTCACACTTGCTGTCTGGTCATCCTAGCTCCAACCTCCAAACCAGACAGTGCAAACGTTCCCATCTCCGGTGTATTTCTGTCCCTCTTCCTCCCGCAGGAACCCACCAGCAACCCCCGCGATAATCCCTACCTGAACTGGCTCCTCTGCAGCCATGTCTCTCCCCTGTCCCATGGGAGGACGGGATGAACTGGAGCAAAACACGGACATTATTCTGCAGCCTGGCAGGGTGAGAAGGGCAGTTGTGGAGGTTTCAGAACAGGCTTTAATTAATTTCACAGCACGATTGCCCCAGGCTTTTCCCCTGCAGACAGACACCCTAGAGTCTGCCATGCTGAGAAAATGCTCCATCTCTTTATTACAGTGGAGACCTGGCCACTCCTGCCAGGCTAAACCCACAGAGACATTTTTAACCTCTTTTCTCCCTCCCCCCATTCTGTAACAAAGCATCTGAACACAATGCTAGAAAAAAGCAGAGCCAAAGTATTTACTGTGGGGGATTCCCTTGGACACTGACCCCACGGCAGCCACACCCCAGTAGGAGGGATATGGAGTCAGGAACTGGGTCTTCCTCTGTTTGAGCCTCATCTTTTCCACAGGAAAATGATTTTACCTAGGGTGCAGTAATACATCTGTCTGGGCAGATTAGAGATCTGGAAATCTCTCTCAAAACTCTTCTCTCCCATGGCTCCTTTCAGTCTCTCTTTCTCCTTTTCCCTGTCCCCTCTCCCTGCCCGTCTGGTAGGAAAGTCCCATTCCTGGGTTGTTTGCTCCCCCAAGGCTGGATTTGCTCCTGCAATTGCTAATGGGACGAGAAATGAGGGGGGAGGGTCTGTTTGAGTAGAGTCATTTTAAGGCCAGACCCCAGCATTTTCCCTTCATTTCTTCCAGTTACCTGGAATCTCTGGCTCAGAATTTAGTATTAACGGGGCTCAGGGCTGCCCTAGGGGGCAGGTGCCAGCTGGAGAAAGTCATCACGTGGGTTGGGCAGAGAAGGTTTAATTAAGGTCACTTCCCAGCACAGACCCCGCTGGGGGAGCAGCAGCTGCTAAGCCTGGTCGCCCAGATCACGATGGAGGCTGCAGCGTCTGACCCAGGAAGCTGAACCCCAATATCCTGAGCAGAGAGGGACAGGGCGTTGGAGCAGCCTTCCCTCCTTGAGCTCTCTGGGGGGAGCAGCTAATGAGAGCCCCTCCTCACAGGGGAATTGCTGATCTTATTTGCCCCACTGTCGATCTGGAGTCACTCCTCGTCTGTCCCGGCAGTGACTCTGGATTAACAGTGGTGTCCGTGACACCAGGTTTCAGGAAGAACGAGTCCAGAGCGCTGTGGGAGAGACCGTTGTGGGGCAGCGCGAACCCCCTTCCCCCGTCCCGCACCCCCAGATCTAGGACAAGGACTCGGGGGATGAATTTTCCCAACGGAACCGGACGTTTCCGCAGTTTTCCAGAGGGGAGAAAAGCAGAATCGGTGATGTCACATTCCCAGCCCCCAGCCAGGGGCCCCCGACCCCCCCCAAAGCCCAGACCCCCAGCCAGGGGCCGCAGACCCCCCCAGAGCCCAGACCCCCAGCCAGGGGCCCCCGACCCCCCCAGAGACCAGACCCCCAGCCAGTGACCCCCGAGCCCCCCCCCCAGTGAGAGCCTCTTCAACGGCTCCGCGAGAGGCTCCAACGGCCGTGCACGAGCCAGGCAGAACCGCAGCGGCCCGCGCGCATTGGGAGTCCGTCTTCCTGCCCGACGTCACTTCCGCTCCCGGGAGAGTCAGGAACTACATCTCCCAGCCTGCCCCGGGGCCGCTTCTGCACTCTCCAGCCCAGGCGAGGGAGGGTTTCAGCAGCTCGCCCCACCCCCCGCCCGACGTCACTTCCGCTGCTGGCTGCATTATGAGCCGGGAGCCCGGACGGAGCCGCTGCTGCTCCACGGGGTCTGGGCGGGGCCCGACATTAACCCCTCCGTGCCCGGCCGGGGAGTGACAGATCGGGGGGGGGGGGGACGGGGGAGCACGTGCCCGCCGCGATTTGCCCTTGTCCGGGGTGGGGTGGAAGTTGCTGCCCCGGGCTGGGGCTGGGACGGGGGGAGCACGTGCCCCCCATGGGCACTGCCCGGACCCCGGTGTCCCCAGCCCACCTGCTGCCCCCAAACTGCCCCACCAGCCCATCCCCCACTGCTGCCCCCTGCCCTGGGCCAGGGCCCCTCCCGCCCCCCCCCTCTGAGAGCAGCTCCCCAAAGGGCTCCCCGCTGTCCTGTGACTGGGGGGGGGGCACTTTGTGTTCATGTGTTGGACAGTCCCGTAAAATCCAGTCACAGCCCCCCCCTTCCCTCTAGCTATTTAATAGCAACATGAAACCCCCCCGATCTTGGTGATTAGGCCCTGAGATTTTCCCCTGTCGCTCTCATTATAAAATACTAAAACAATCAGATTTACATCTTTTTCTCAGATTCTTAAATATAAATATGGATATAAAATGTTGCCCATTTCCTCTCTCTTCATTTATCAAATATTGATGTGAAACACTCAGATTTTACATCATATGAACCACTGATATAAAATCCCTCGAATTATCCACTTTCCTGTCTATAATTTGCAAAAATGGATCCAAAATCCCTCAGATTTCCACCCTTTCTCTTTCATTTCTGAACATTGATCTCAAATCTCAGGATTTCTCTCTTTCAACCTCATTATCAAATGTCAATTATAAATCCTTTTGTGTTTGGGGCTGTTACCCATGTTTCTAAATCCCAGCAAATTCTCCTTCCTTGGAGGGAACCTGTTGCTCTGAGTCGTTCTCCATCTTGGATGTTGCAGGGGGTTAAATTTTGCAGTGATCATCTTTCTCCTCTCTCCCCTTTCAGAATCATTTCTTCCCCCCCTTTCTCTCTGTTAAACTGTTTGCCGATGAAAGAGACCAGCCACCTATTTAATACACATCAAACCCAGAGGCCACCCCCTGTTTGGGGATAAATGGCCCACACCTGGTAACAGGAGAGTTGGCTGGACCTTTTTCTTTTCTCCGTCTGGCACAGGATGAGGAGGTCACTCTGAGGGCAGCGTGGGTCCAGAAGTATCGCAAACCCCACGACAAATGGCCTCCATGAGGGGTTGCTTCCCGCAGTGCTAAGATGCAGCCACCTCTGGGGTGGATCCATGGTGGCCATTATTTGCTAGTGACAGGCCATGGACATTTCTTACCTGTTTTGGGCCTCCAGGCCTTCCATTCTCCTGTTTAAAGCAGCACCCCCCAGGGCACCCTCTGCCCGTGTGACTGGCCAGCAGGGGGCGGTAACCCACTTATCACACACTGGGGGGTAACACTGTTGCTGGGGGCAAGGGGTGTCGCCTGTGTGGGGAGATTGCAGCTGGGGCTGAAGGGGCATTGTGGTGGGGGGAGGTGTGTGGGTGACTGGGCAGGGGGCACCCTAGTCAGGTTGGTGGCTCTGGAGGTTTGGGATTTTGGGGGGGCCCAGCCCTGAGGCGATGGGGCCTGGAGGTGGGTATCGCTGGGGGCCTGGTGGCTGCAGAACAGCGGGGTGCACATCTCTTGGGGTGCCGGGACAGGGCGCTAGAGGGTGCCGGTGCTGTTCCAAGGGCTCTGTTTGGGCTTCCCCCGCTGGCTCCTGGGATCGTTGCCATGCCCAGTGCACAGAGCTGGGGGGAGGGGGGTGGATCTCCTGCGCTAGGTCAGGGGATGCCGGGCAAGCAGCGTGAGGGGTCCCACTGTAAAGCATCAGGGGATCCCAGGCAAATGGCAGGGCAGATCCTACTGGAGGGCAGGCGGAGGGCCTAGGAGGGCAGGGGGAGAATCCCAGGTAGGCAGTGAGGGACTGAGTTCCCAGGGGGCGGTCTTTTGGGGGGGTGTCCCTAGCTGCTGGGGGCTCTTCTTGGGGGGAACCCTTTGGGATTCCCAACCTGGCAGTGATGGTCTGGTGGGGATTCCCGGGCCGGTGGGGCTTTGAGGGGTATCTGGGGTTCCTGGCCAGGGATTCTGGGGGCTGAGTCCCAGGGATTATCTGGTGGGACCCTGGCTGGGGGCTATGGGGAGTGCTACTAACCATGGTCCTTCTCTCTGATCTACGTGTGCCAATGTCCTGGCTCCAAGCACTGCCCGGCATTCCCCGGCCACCTCCAGTCACTGTGATAACTTTCTATCTACTTACCAAACACTCTTAGTGTGAAATCGCAGATTTTGCTTTTCTCCCCTTTTGAAAACTGCAGGAAGTTCCGGTTCCGTTGGGAAAATTCGTGCCCCCAGTCCTTGTTCTCGATCTGGGGGTGCGGGAGGGGGGAAGGGGGTTAGCACTGCCACACAATGGTCTCTTCCACAGCACTCTGGACTCGTTCTTTCTGAAATCTGGTTTCACTGAGACCACTGTTTATCCAGAGTCACTGCATGGAAAGACGAGGAGTGACTCCAGGTGGACAGTGGGGCAAATGAGATCAGCAATTCCCCCTGTGAGGAGGGGCTCTCATTAGCTGCTCTCCCCAGAGAGCTCAAGGAGGGAAGGCTGCTCCAACGCCCTGTCCCTCTCTGCTCAGGATATTGGGGTTCAGCTTCCTGGGTCAGATGCTGCAGCCTCCATTGTGACCCAGTCGGGGTTCTGTGCTCGGAAGTGACCTTAATTGAAGCTTCTTCTCTGCCCAGCCCAGGGGATGACTTTCTCCAGCTGGTACTAGCCCCATAGGGCAGCCCTGGGCCCTGTTAACTAAATTCTGAGCCCCAGACTGCAGGTAACTGAAAGACCTCAGGGAAAGTGCTGGGGACTGGCAAGCAAGTGACTCTGCACAAACAGCCCCTCCTCATTTCTCCTCCCATTAGCAATTGCCAGGAGAAAATCCATCGATGGGAGAGCAAAGAACCCAGGAATGGGACTTTCCCAGCCGGAGAGGGGCAGGGAGAGAGGACAGGGGAAGGGGAGACTGAAAGGGGCAGTGGTAGAAATGAGGGGGAGAGAGATTTCCAGCTCTCTAATCCACCAGACACATGTATTGCAGCATCCCTGGGCAGAATCACTTTCCAGTGAACAAGAAAAGGATCAGACAGAGGAAAAGCCAGTTCCTGACTCCATGTTCCTCCTGCCGGGGTGTGGCTGCCGTGGGGTCAGTGTCCGAGGGAATCCCCCACAGTGACTCCTTTGGTTCTGCTCTTTTCTAGCCTTGTGTTCAGACACTTTGTTACGGGGTGGGGGGAGGGAGAAGGGAGGTTGAACATCTCTCTGTTGGCTTAGCCTGGCAGGAGGAGCCAGGTCTACACTGTAATAAAGAGATGAAGCATTTTCCCAGCATCACAGAATCTAGAATGTCTGTCTCCAGGGAAAGGGCCTGGGGGAATCATGCTGTGAAATAAACTAAAGTCTGTTCTGAAACCCCCACAATTACCCTTCTCACCCACCCAGGCTGCAGAATGACGTCCATGTTTTGCTCCAGTTCATCCCGTCCTCCCATGGGACACGGAAGGGAAATGGCTGCAGAGGAACCAGCTCAGGTAGATATAATCGGGGGTGGGGGGGTTGCTGCTGGGTTCCTGCGGGAGGAAGAGGGACAGCAAATACACCGGAGATGGGAAGGTTTGCACAGTCTGGTTTGGAGGTTGGCGCGGGGCAGGAAATGCACAGGGTGGAGAAAGGGAGGGGGACAGGATGCGGCAAACCTGCTGGGAGATGTTTAATAAGCGGCCTAGATTCTAGGACCAGACCCATGAGGTTCCGAGGTAGAAATGCTCTGATTTGTGAAACAGGAAATAACCCACCAACATGGGCCTAAGAAAACTGACCAGACGCCCAGTGCTGGAGCCTAATCATAGAATATCAGGGTTGGAAGGGACCTTAGAAGGTCATCTAGTCCAACCCCCTGCTCAAAGCAGGACCAATCCCCAATTTTTGCCCCAGATCCCTAAATGGCCCCCTCAAGGATTGAACTCACAACCCTGGGTTTAGCAGGCCAATGCTCAAACCACTGAGCTATCCCTCCCCCCAACAGCTGCTGTGAGATATGAAGGGGGCACTGTCACGGAGTGTGGGGGAGTTAGAGCCCTGTACCCCTTTTCGTGGGATTTACTGTGACACTTAGCCAGCCAGCAGAACAGAAGGTTTATTAAGGACGCCAGGAACACAGTTCAAACAGAGCTTGTGGGTACAAACAGGACCCCTTAGTCGGGCCCTTTTGGGGCCAGGGAGCTTAGACCCCAGCCTTGGGGCTCCCTGCGTTTTACCACCCAGCTTTAAACTTTAACCAACCAGGCCAAACCCTTGAGCGGGCTCTTTTCCCCTCCCCCGGCTTCTTTTCTAGGCTTTGTCCATTTTTCCAGGCAAAGGTGTCACTTCTCCCAACCCCTCTTCTGGCTCATGTTACAGCCTCAGGTATCTTCCTTCAGGGGAAGTCTCCCATCCCCAATGCAGCCAGTCCCAGTGAACCTCCCCCACAACACTCCCAGCTCAAATCTACCCCGCTCCCTACTTCGTCACAGGCACCCACCAGTGAGGCTTAGGGGAGATTCCCCTCCCTTCATATCCAGCTCCTCACAATGAGGAGGGTGTTGGGCTTCCTACCAGAGATCTCTCCCTGGACCCTGCTAGGGGCTCCATCTCCTGTATCAGTCTGTGGCTAGTAGGTGTGTGATGGATCTGCTGGGAGAGACAAGGGGCTCTCTCTTCGTCCCCTCACCCTGGTGTTTCCTGGATGCTCTGAGCGGGGTGGGAGTGGGACTCTGTTGACTGTGAGCCACCCAGAGCTTCCGTTTGGCTCCTCTACCACAGGAATAGCGGGGCTGTGAGTGGGGCAGCAGGTCCTGAATGTTGGACTCTTGTTCTTTCAGGGGCCGGTGACCTTCGAGGAGGTGGCTGTGTATTTCACCAGGGAAGAGTGGGCTCTGCTGGACCCCGCTCAGAGAGCCCTCTACAGAGACGTCATGCAGGAGAACTATGAGAATGTGACCTCGCTGGGTAAGGGTTTCTGTCCCCTCAGTTATTAGAAGGGGAAATGAAGAGATACGGTTCATGCCACCCCCACAATGCCATCTGTACTCTGTCCTGTTTCAGCATCACTCCAATCTGTCAGCGACACACACACTGCCAGAGACCCTCCCCTGCTGCAGAACACTTTGGGGGCATAGCTCAGTGGTAGAGTGTTTGACAACAGCTCTAGTGGTCCTTGGTTCAAATCCAAGTGCCCCCTTGCAAGCCTGTTCCTTTAACAAAAATAATTACAAATCTATTTCCATTCTGTTCAGGAGTTCCGCTGAATAGGGATGAGTGAAAACACTCAACATTTCCCTGTGCAAATGCGTAAAAACCTAGCAAACACGTCCCTCAGCTGAAATCAGTTCTAATCCTCCAACTGTCTAGTTTATGTTTTCATCAATTAAACAAAGCTATAATATGAAATCACATTTGCAGGTCCTTGGTCTCCATGGGCGACAATGTGCAGAAGAACAAGAACCCCGTCCAGTTGGGAGGAACAGACTCACATCTTGCTGGGAACTCGGCTCCTTGTGCCCAGAGTGTCTCTGGCCCCTCCGTAGATGACCCGAGAAACACCGTGTCCGTCTTCTCTAAAGAAGTGCTTGGAGAGACTTTTCTCATATGACCGCGTGGCCTAATGGATCAGGTGTCTGACTTCGGATCAGAAAATTGAGGGTTCAAGTCCCTTTGTGGTTGTGCTTTGTGCACTTTGTACTGAACGTCCGGCTTTTTTCAGGGCTGGAGCCTCTTCTTGGCTGCTCTGGCTTCAGCTACAGCCCGAGGAAGGAGGTTGTCAGGGGTTCCCTCCCCATTCTGAACTCTGGGGTACAGTCATGGGCATCTGCATGAAAGGCCCCCAAAGCTTATTTTTACCAATTTAGGATAAAAACTTCCTCAAAGCACAAATCCCTTTTCTCCTTGAATGGTACACTGCCACCACCAAGTGATTTAAACAAACATTCAGGGAGGGTGTAACGAAGTGGGACTGTTCCTAATGTTTCCTCTGAATACTGAGTGGGTGCCTCAGTTTCCCCTATGCCTCAGTTTCCCCTCTGCATTTCTTAAGTCTCTAGGTGGTGGGATAAGGGTGTGTGATTGTTGCAAAGCCCTAGAGGGACAGTGTGATGACACAGCATGGCCGACACCCTGTCTCCTGGCAACTGCTGGCCTGGGCCCCTTCCCTGCAAAGGTGCCGGCTGAAGGGGTTGGAGAACAAAGGGATCAGTGATCTCCTGGCTCAGGAAGGAGACAAGGCACAGTTGGGGCTGGAGAGTTTGGAGCTGGCTGGGCACATGGAGGGAGGTCCAGATGGACCTCTGGCCTCCCCACTCCCCAAGATGGACCTGACTGAGGGGTCCTGTTCTCTGTACCTACAAGCTCTGGTTTAGACTCTGTTCCTGTCGTCTAATAAACCTCCTGTTTCACTGGCTGGATGAGAGTCATGTCTGACAGCGGAGTTGCGGGGCAGGGCCCTCTGGCTTCCCCAGGAGCCCCGCTGGGTGAAGAAGGGGATGCTGAATGCTCCAGGGTCAGACCCAGGAAGGTGGAAGCTGGGGAAGCTTCTTACCCTGGAGACAGTCGGCTCAGCGAGGAGCCTCCTCCAGAGTCCAGACTGGCTTCGTAGGGAGCAGTTCCAGAGCATCGCCCGGCAGGGGCATCGACAGAGCAGTGACTGGGGAGCCCAGCCCCTCACAGCCCCTCCGCTCACAGAGACACCCCCATGGACCCTCCCCCTCACAGCCCCTCCCCTTCACACTGACACCCGCATGGACCCTCCCCCTCACAGCCCCTCCCTTCACACTGACACCCCCATGGACCCTCCTCCTCACAGCCCCTCCCCTTCACACTGACACCCCCATGGACCCTCCCCCTCACAGCCCCTCCCCCTCACACTGACACCCCCATGGACCCTCCCCCTCACAGCCCCTCCCCTCACACTGCACCCCCATGGACCCTCCCCCTCAGAGCCCCTCCCCCTCACACTGCACCCCCATGGACCCTCCCCCTCACAGCCCCTCCCCTCACAGCCCCTCCCTTCACACACACAGGGACTTGTTCGCTGGGCTCTGACATTACAAACCCAGGGGGGAGGTTTCTGAGGATTTACTCCCTGAGCCCCTCCCCCTCTCACCGCTCCCCTGAGTGCAGAGGGGCTGGGCTCAGGCAGCCAGTTTCACCCAGGGATTTCCCATCCCAGGCCCCCGGGTCTCCTCTGCCCGGATCTACCAGTGACACTGCGCGTGGGCGGCGGGTACAAGGGGCTCGGGGAGGCTGAACCTCCCCAAACGGGGCAAGAAATGCTGGTGGGACGCACCCCCCTTGGAGGGGGGCTGGGCCGCTGCCTTGGGACAGACCCTCCCGAGGAGTGGGGGAGCCACCGGCACTCAGACCTCACGCACAGGCCTGGCTCTCGCCTTCAGCCCAGGCAGCCAGAGGGGCCGGGGAGCTCCCTGGCAGTCCCACACCTCAGCCACCTCTTGCCTCACGGCCTCGGCTCCTGGCGCTCTGCTGGTCGCCCCCTCGCTTGCAGGCCCAGAGCAAAAAGAAACAAGCACCTGCCTAGCGGAGGATGGTTTCGATCCATCGACCTCTGGGTTATGGGCCCAGCACGCTGCCGCTGCGCCACTCTGCTGGGTCTCTGCCGCCAGCATCCAGCACCCAGCCTCCAGCATCCACACTAGCGCCTTGCGAGCGCTGGCGCTGGCCAGCAGAGATCTCAGCCACAATGCCCCAGATGGGCAAACGCTGTGGGCTCCTGAAGCCTCTGCCCCCCTATGGATCTGGGCTTTTGTTCTTCCCTTGCTCTTTCTCAGCGAGGGGAAGGAAAGAAGCTCTCCTTCTAGCTGGAGTCACAAGGGCGAGGTAAGGATGACTTCCTGGGAGCCGGCTCCAGTTCTTTGCTCTACCAGCCGACCCATCGACAAGCTGCCACCACTTTCTCCAGGGTCGCCCAGCGGTGTGTGCCAGGGCGAACGCCGGCCAAGCGGATGGAGTTTGAAGGGAAGGGGCAGAGTCCTGTTGCAGAGTTTCTGTGGTGTAGTGGTTATCACGTTTGCCTACCACGCAGAAAGTCCCTGGTTTGAAACCAAACAGAAACATGATGGCTTCCTTTTCCCTAGCTGTCCAGCAAGACACTCCTCCATCTGCCACTGGCCTGTCCTTGGGATAACCCCACCCCCTGCAGGACAGAGGGTGGGGAAATGAGCTGAGAAAGCACCTTGGCATCAGCCAGGGAAAACTGCAGGATCTCGGCCAGTCACCTCTTGGAGCCTTGTGGGTTTGCTGTAGACCCAGAAGCCTTTCTTCCTCCAGACTGGGAGGCCAGTGG
>JBAIAC010000754.1:5000-7500 GCA_037349315.1 Chelydra serpentina
GGTTAGGGTTAGGGTTAGGGTTAGGGTTAGGGTTAGGGTTAGGGTTACACTTAGGGTTAGGGTTAGGGTTAGGGTTACACTTAGGGTTAGGGTTAGGGTTAGGGTTAGGGTTAGGGTTAGGGTTAGGGTTAGGGTTAGGGTTAGGGTTAGGGTTAGGGTTACACTTAGGGTTAGGGTTAGGGTTACACTTAGGGTTAGGGTTAGGGTTACACTTAGGGTTAGGGTTACACTTAGGGTTAGGGTTAGGGTTAGGGTTAGGGTTAGGGTTAGGGTTACACTTAGGGTTACACTTAGGGTTAGGGTTAGTGTTAGGGTTACACTTAGGGTTAGGGTTAGGGTTAGGGTTAGGGTTAGGGTTACACTTAGGGTTAGGGTTAGGGTTAGGGTTACACTTAGGGTTAGGGTTAGGGTTAGGGTTAGGGTTAGGGTTAGGGTTACACTTAGGGTTAGGGTTAGGGTTAGAGTTAGGGTTAGGGTTACACTTAGGGTTAGGGTTAGGGTTAGGGTTAGGGTTAGGGTTAGGGTTACACTTAGGGTTAGGGTTAGGGTTAGGGTTAGGGTTAGGGTTAGGGTTACACTTAGGGTTAGGGTTAGGGTTAGGGTTAGGGTTAGGGTTAGGGTTAGGGTTACACTTAGGGTTAGGGTTAGGGTTAGGGTTAGGGTTACACTTAGGGTTAGGGTTAGGGTTAGGGTTAGGGTTAGGGTTACACTTAGGGTTAGGGTTAGGGTTAGGGTTAGGGTTAGGGTTAGGGTTACACTTAGGGTTAGGGTTAGGGTTAGGGTTAGGGTTAGGGTTACACTTAGGGTTAGGGTTAGGGTTAGGGTTAGGGTTACACTTAGGGTTAGGGTTAGGGTTAGGGTTACACTTAGGATTAGGGTTAGGGTTAGGGTTAGGGTTACACTTAGGGTTAGGGTTAGGGTTAGGGTTAGTGTTAGGGTTAGGGTTAGGGTTACACTTAGGGTTAGGGTTAGGGTTAGGGTTAGGGTTAGGGTTAGGGTTAGGGTTAGGGTTAGGGTTAGTGTTAGGGTTACACTTAGGGTTAGGGTTAGGGTTAGGGTTAGGGTTAGGGTTAGGGTTAGGGTTACACTTAGGGTTAGGGTTAGGGTTAGGGTTAGGGTTAGGGTTAGGGTTAGGGATAAACTTAGGGTTAGGGTTAGGGTTAGGGTTAGGGTTAGGGTTAGGGTTACACTTAGGGTTAAGGTTAGGGTTAGGGTTACACTTAGGGTTAGGGTTAGGGTTAGGGTTAGGGTTAGGGTTAGGGTTAGGGTTAGGGTTAGGGTTACACTTAGGGTTAGGGTTAGGGTTAGGGTTAGGGTTTCACTTAGGGTTAGGGTTAGGGTTAGGGTTAGGGTTACACTTAGGGTTAGGGTTAGGGTTAGGGTTAGGGTTAGGGTTACACTTAGGGTTAGGGTTAGGGTTAGGGTTAGGGTTAGGGTTAGGGTTACACTTAGGGTTAGGGTTAGGGTTAGGGTTACACTTAGGGTTAGGGTTAGGGTTAGGGTTAGGGTTACACTTAGGGTTAAGGTTAGGGTTAGGGTTAGGGTTAGGGTTAGGGTTAGGATTACACTTAGGGTTAGGGTGAGGGTTAGGGTTAGGGTTACACTTAGGGTTAGGGTTAGGGTTAGGGTTAGGGTTAGGGTTAGGGGTAGGGTTAGGGTTAGGGTTAGGGTTAGGGTTAGGGTTACACTTAGGGTTAGGGTTAGGGTTAGGGTTAGGGTTAGGGTTAGGGTTAGGGTTACACTTAGGGTTAGGGTTAGGGTTAGGGTTAGGGTTAGGGTTAGGGTTAGGGTTACACTTAGGGTTAGGGTTAGGGTTAGGGTTAGGGTTAGGGTTACACTTAGGGTTAGGGTTAGGGTTAGGGTTAGGGTTAGGGTTAGGGTTACGGTTAGGGTTAGGGTTAGGGTTAGGGTTAGGGTTACACTTAGGGTTAGGGTTAGGGTTAGGGTTAGGGTTAGGGTTACACTTAGGGTTAGGGTTAGGGTTAGGGTTAGGGTTAGGGTTAGGGTTAGGGTTACACTTAGGGTTAGGGTTAGGGTTAGGGTTAGGGTTAGGGTTAGGGTTACACTTAGGGTTAGGGTTAGGGTTAGGGTTACACTTAGGGTTAGGGTTATACTTAGGGTTAGGGTTAGGGTTAGGGTTAGGGTTAGGGTTAGGGTTAGGGTTAGGGTTAGGGTTAGGGTTACACTTAGGGTTAGGGTTAGGGTTACACTTAGGGTTAGGGTTAGGGTTAGGGTTAGGGTTAGGGTTACACTTAGGGTTAGGGTTACACTTAGGGTTAGGGTTAGGGTTAGGGTTAGGGTTAGGGTTAGGGTTAGGGTTACACTTAGGGTTACACTTAGGGTTAGGGTTAGTGTTAGGGTTACACTTAGGGTTAGGGTTAGGGTTAGGGTTAGGGTTAGGGTTACACTTAGGGTTAGGGTTATGGTTAGGGTTACACTTAGGGTTAGGGTTAGGGTTAGGGTTAGGGTTAGGGTTACACTTAGGGTTAGGGTTAGGGTT
>JBAIAC010000755.1:0-55502 GCA_037349315.1 Chelydra serpentina
CTCTGGCTCCATTGGGAGCCGGGGGCGGGGCAGCTCCTGGGGGCGGGGCTCTGGAACAGAGCGGGGAGCGGGGCAGCTCCTGGGGGCAGGGCTCTGGCACAGCCCCAGATCGGGGCAGCTCCTGGGGGCGGGGCTCTGGACCAGCCCGGGGGCGGGGCAGCGTCTGGGGGCGGGGCTCTAGCCCCATTTTGAGCCGGGGGCGGGGCATCTCCTGGGGGCGGTGCTCTGGCTCCATTGTGAGCCAGGGGCGGGGCAGCTCCTGGGGGCGGGGCTCTGGGTCAGCCCGGGGGCGGGGCATCTCCTGGGGGCGGTGCTCTGGCTCCATTGTGAGCCGTGGGCGGGGC
Organism: Chelydra serpentina; assembly: GCA_037349315.1. Taxonomy (NCBI): domain Eukaryota; kingdom Metazoa; phylum Chordata; order Testudines; family Chelydridae; genus Chelydra; species Chelydra serpentina. The sequence continues at coordinate 345 of JBAIAC010000755.1, forward strand.
TGCTCCTGGGGGCGGGGCTTTGGCTCCATTAGGAGCCGGGGGCGGGGCAGCTCCTGGGGGCGGGGCTCTGGCTTCATTGGGAGCTGGGGGCGGGGCAGCTCTTGGGGGTGGGGCTCTGGCACAGAGCGGGGACGGGGCAGCGCCTGGGGGCGGGGCAGCGCCTGGGAGCGGGGCTCTGGCTCCATTGGGAGCCGGGGGCGGGGCAGCTCCTGGGCGCGGGGCTCTGGCCTAGCCCGGGGGCGGGGCAGCTCCTGGGGGCGGGGCAGCTCCTGGGGGCGGGGCTCTGGCCCAGCCCGGGGCGGGGCAGCTCCTGGGGGCGCGGCTCTGGCCCAGCCCGAGAGCGGGGCAGCTCCTGGGGGCGCGGCTCTGGCCCAGCCCGAGAGCGGGGCAGCGCCTGGGGGCGGGGCTCTGGCTCCATTGTGAGCCGGGGGCGGGGCAGCTCCTGGGGGCGGGGCTCTGGCACAGGCCGGGAGCAGGGCAGCTCCTGGGGGCGTGGCTCAGGCTCCATTGTGAGCCGGGGGCGGGGCAGCTCCTGGGGGCGGGGCTCTGGCAACATTGGGAGCCGCGGGCGGGGCAGCTCCTGGGGGCGGGGCTCTGGCACAGAGCGGGGACGGGGCAGCTCCTGGGGGCAGGGCTCTGGCACAGCCAGGGGGCGGGGCAGCTCCTGGGGGCGGGGCTCTGGCTCCATTGGGAGCCGCGGGCGGGGCAGCTCCTGGGGGCGGGGCTCTGGCACAGAGCGGGGACGGGGCAGCTCCTGGGGGCAGGGCTCTGGCACAGCCAGGGGGCGGGGCAGCTCCTGGGGGCGGGGCTCTGGCTCCATTGGGAGCCGCGGGCGGGGCAGCTCCTGGGGGCGGGGCTCTGGCACAGAGCAGGGACGGGGCAGCTCCTGGGGGCGGGGCTCTGGCATAGCACGGGGGAGCGGCAGCTCCTGGGGGCGGGACTCTGGCACAAAGCGGGGACGGGGCAGCTCCTGGGGGCGGGGCTCTGGCTCCATTGTGAGCCAGGGGTGGGGCCGCTCCTGGGGGCGGGGCTCTGGCTCCATTGTGAGCCGGGGGCGGGGCAGCGCCTGGGGAGGGGGCTCTGGCACAGCCCGGGGGCGGGGCAGCTCCTGGGGGCGGGGCCCTGTCACAGCCCGGGGGCGGGGCAGCGCCTAGGGGCGGGGCTCTGGCACAGCCCGGGGGCGGGGCAGCTCCTGGGGGCGGGGCTAGTGCACAGTCCGGGGGCGGAGCAGCTCCTGGGGGCGGGGCTCTGGCTCCATTGGGAGCCGGGGGGGGGGCAGCTCCTTGGGGCAGGGCTCTGGCACAGGCCGGGAGCGGGGCAGCTCCTGGGGGCGGGGCTCTGGCACAGAGCGGGGACGGGGCAGCTCCTGGGGGCGGGACTCTGGCTCCATTGGGAGCCGGGGGCGGGGCAGCTCCTGGGGGCGGGGCTCTGGCACAGAGCGGGAGCGGGGCAGCTCCTGGGGGCGGGGCTCTGGCAAAAGCCCGGGGGCGGGGCAGTTCCTGGGGGCGGGGCCCCGTCACAGCCCGGGGGGGCAGCGCCTAGGGACGGGGCTCTGACACAGACCGGGGGCGGCGCATCTCCTGGGGGCTGGGCTATGGCACAGTCCGGGGGCGGGGCAGCTCCTGGGGGCGGGGCTCTGGCCCAGCCCGGGGGCGGGGCTATGGCACAGCCCGGTGGCGGGGCAGCGCCTGGGGGCGGGGTTCTGGCTCCATTGGGAGCCGAGGGCGGGGCAGCTCCTGGGGGCGGGGCTCTGGCCCAGCCCGGGGGCGGAACATCTCCTGGGGGCGGGGCTCTGGCACAGAGCGGGGACGGGGCAGCACCTCCGGGGGGGGCTCTGGCATAGCCCGGGGGCGGGGCAGCTCCTGGGGGCGGGGCTCTGGCACAGCCTGGGGCCGGGGCAGCACCTGGGGGCGGGGCTCTGGCCCAGCCCGGGGGCGGGGCAGCTCCTGGGGGCGGGGCTCTGGCATAGCCCGGGGTGGGGGCATCTCCTGGGGCCGGTGCTCTGGCTCCATTGTGAGCCGGGGGCGGGGCTGCTCCTGGGGGCGGGGCTTTGGCACCATTAGGAGCCGGGGGCGGGGCAGCTCCTGGGGGCGGGGCTCTGGCTTCATTGGGAGCCGGGGGCGGGGCAGCTCTTGGGGGCGGGGCTCTGGCACAGAGCGGGGACGGGGCAGCGCCTGGGGGCGGGGCTCTGGCTCCATTGGGAGCCGGGGGCGGGGCTGCTCCTGGGGGCGCGGCTCTGGCTCCATTGGGAGCCGGGGGCGGGGCAGCTCCTGGGCGCGGGGCTCTGCTCCAGCCCGGGGGCGGGGCAGCTCCTGGGGGCGGGGCTCTGACACAGCCCGGGGGCGGGGCTGCTCCTGGGGGCGGGGCTCTGGCTCCATTGGGAGCCGCGGGCGGGGCAGCTCCTGGGGGCGGGGCTCTGGCACAGAGCGGGGACGGGGCAGCTCCTGGGGGTGGGGCTCTGGCATAGCACGGGGGAGCGGCAGCTCCTGGGGGCGGGACTCTGGCACAAAGCGGGGACGGGGCAGCTCCTGGGGGCGGGGCTCTGGCTCCATTGTGAGCCAGGGGTGGGGCCGCTCCTGGGAGCGGGGCTCTGGCTCCATTGTGAGCCGGGGGCGGGGAAGCGCCTGGGGGCGGGGTTCTGGCACAGCCCGGGGGCGGGGCAGCTCCTGGGGGCGGGGCCCTGTCACAGCCCGGGGGCGGGGCAGCTCCTGGGGGCGGGGCTATGGCAAAGTCCGGGGGCGGGGCAGCTCCTGGGGGCGGGGCTCTGGCTCCATTGGGAGCCGGGGGCGGGGCAGCTCCTGGCGGCGGGGCTCTGGCACAGAGCGGGGACGGGGTAGCTCCTGGGGGCTGGGCTCTGGCACAGGCCGGGAGCGGGGCAGCTCCTGGGGGCGGGGCTCTGGCTCCATTGTGAGCCGGGGGCGGGGCAGCGCCTGGGGGCGGGGCTCTGGCACAGCCCGGGGGCGGGGCAGCGCCTGGGTTCTGGGCTGTGGCTCCATTGCGAGCCGGGGGCGGGGCAGCTCCTGGGGGCGGGAGTCTGGCTCCATTGGGAGCCGGGGGCGGGGCAGCTCCTGGGGGCGGGGCAGCTCCTGGGGGCGGGGCTCTGACACAGCCCGGGGCGGGGCAGCTCCTGGGGGCGCGGCTCTGGCCCAGCCCGAGAGCGGGGCAGCTCCTGGGGGCGCGGCTCTGGCCCAGCCCGAGAGCGGGGCAGCTCCTGGGGGCTGGGCTCTGGCACGGGCCGGGAGCAGGGCAGCTCCTGGGGGCGTGGCTTAGGCTCCATTGTGAGCCAGGGGCGGGGCAGCTCCTGGGGGCGGGGCTCTGGCACAGGCCGGGAGCAGGGCAGCTCCTGGGGGCGTGGCTCAGGCTCCATTGTGAGCCGGGGGCGGGGCAGCTCCTGGGGGCGGGGCTCTGCTCCAGCCCGGGGGCGGGGCAGCTCCTGGGGGCGGTGCTCTGGCTCCATTGTGAGCCGTGGGCGGGGCTGCTCCTGGGGGCGGGGCTTTGGCTCCATTAGGAGCCGGGGGCGGGGCAGCTCCTGGGGGCGGGGCTCTGGCTTCATTGGGCACGGGGGAGCGGCAGCTCCTGGGGGCGGGACTCTGGCACAAAGCGGGGACGGGGCAGCTCCTGGGGGCGGGGCTCTGGCTCCATTGTGAGCCAGGGGTGGGGCCGCTCCTGGGGGCGGGGCTCTGGCTCCATTGTGAGCCGGGGGCGGGGCAGCGCCTGGGGAGGGGGCTCTGGCACAGCCCGGGGGCGGGGCAGCTCCTGGGGGCGGGGCCCTGTCACAGCCCGGGGGCGGGGCAGCGCCTAGGGGCGGGGCTCTGGCACAGCCCGGGGGCGGGGCAGCTCCTGGGGGCGGGGCTATTGCACAGTCCGGGGGCGGGGCAGCTCCTGGGGGCGGGGCTCTGGCTCCATTGGGAGCCGGGGGCGGGGCAGCTCCTTGGGGCAGGGCTCTGGCACAGGCCGGGAGCGGGGCAGCTCCTGGGGGCGGGGCTCTGGCACAGAGCGGGGACGGGGCAGCTCCTGGGGGCGGGACTCTGGCTCCATTGGGAGCCGGGGGCGGGGCAGCTCCTGGGGGCGGGGCTCTGGCACAGAGCGGGAGCGGGGCAGCTCCTGGGGGCGGGGCTCTGGCAAAAGCCCGGGGGCGGGGCAGTTCCTGGGGGCGGGGCCCCGTCACAGCCCGGGGGGGCAGCGCCTAGGGACGGGGCTCTGACACAGACCGGGGGCGGCGCATCTCCTGGGGGCTGGGCTATGGCACAGTCCGGGGGCGGGGCAGCTCCTGGGGGCGGGGCTCTGGCCCAGCCCGGGGGCGGGGCTATGGCACAGCCCGGTGGCGGGGCAGCGCCTGGGGGCGGGGTTCTGGCTCCATTGGGAGCCGAGGGCGGGGCAGCTCCTGGGGGCGGGGCTCTGGCCCAGCCCGGGGGCGGAACATCTCCTGGGGGCGGGGCTCTGGCACAGAGCGGGGACGGGGCAGCACCTCCGGGGGGGGCTCTGGCATAGCCCGGGAGCGGGGCAGCTCCTGGGGGCGGGGCTCGGGCACAGCCTGGGGCCGGGGCAGCACCTGGGGGCGGGGCTCTGGCCCAGCCCGGGGGCGGGGCAGCTCCTGGGGGCGGGGCTCTGGCATAGCCCGGGGTGGGGGCATCTCCTGGGGCCGGTGCTCTGGCTCCATTGTGAGCCGGGGGCGGGGCTGCTCCTGGGGGCGGGGCTTTGGCACCATTAGGAGCCGGGGGCGGGGCAGCTCCTGGGGGCGGGGCTCTGGCTTCATTGGGAGCCGGGGGCGGGGCAGCTCTTGGGGGCGGGGCTCTGGCACAGAGCGGGGACGGGGCAGCGCCTGGGGGCGGGGCTCTGGCTCCATTGGGAGCCGGGGGCGGGGCTGCTCCTGGGGGCGCGGCTCTGGCTCCATTGGGAGCCGGGGGCGGGGCAGCTCCTGGGCGCGGGGCTCTGCTCCAGCCCGGGGGCGGGGCAGCTCCTGGGGGCGGGGCTCTGACACAGCCCGGGGGCGGGGCTGCTCCTGGGGGCGGGGCTCTGGCTCCATTGGGAGCCGCGGGCGGGGCAGCTCCTGGGGGCGGGGCTCTGGCACAGAGCGGGGACGGGGCAGCTCCTGGGGGTGGGGCTCTGGCATAGCACGGGGGAGCGGCAGCTCCTGGGGGCGGGACTCAGGCACAAAGCGGGGACGGGGCAGCTCCTGGGGGCGGGGCTCTGGCTCCATTGTGAGCCAGGGGTGGGGCCGCTCCTGGGAGCGGGGCTCTGGCTCCATTGTGAGCCGGGGGCGGGGAAGCGCCTGGGGGCGGGGTTCTGGCACAGCCCGGGGGCGGGGCAGCTCCTGGGGGCGGGGCCCTGTCACAGCCCGGGGGCGGGGCAGCTCCTGGGGGCGGGGCTATGGCAAAGTCCGGGGGCGGGGTAGCTCCTGGGGGCGGGGCTCTGGCTCCATTGGGAGCCGGGGGCGGGGCAGCTCCTGGGGGCGGGGCTCTGGCACAGAGCGGGGACGGGGTAGCTCCTGGGGGCTGGGCTCTGGCACAGGCCGGGAGCGGGGCAGCTCCTGGGGGCGGGGCTCTGGCTCCATTGTGAGCCGGGGGCGGGGCAGCGCCTGGGGGCGGGGCTCTGGCACAGCCCGGGGGCGGGGCAGCGCCTGGGTTCTGGGCTGTGGCTCCATTGCGAGCCGGGGGCGGGGCAGCTCCTGGGGGCGGGAGTCTGGCTCCATTGGGAGCCGGGGGCGGGGCAGCTCCTGGGGGCGGGGCAGCTCCTGGGGGCGGGGCTCTGACACAGCCCGGGGCGGGGCAGCTCCTGGGGGCGCGGCTCTGGCCCAGCCCGAGAGCGGGGCAGCTCCTGGGGGCGCGGCTCTGGCCCAGCCCGAGAGCGGGGCAGCTCCTGGGGGCTGGGCTCTGGCACGGGCCGGGAGCAGGGCAGCTCCTGGGGGCGTGGCTTAGGCTCCATTGTGAGCCAGGGGCGGGGCAGCTCCTGGGGGCGGGGCTCTGGCACAGGCCGGGAGCAGGGCAGCTCCTGGGGGCGTGGCTCAGGCTCCATTGTGAGCCGGGGGCGGGGCAGCTCCTGGGGGCGGGGCTCTGGCAACATTGGGAGCCGCGGGCGGGGCAGCTCCTGGGGGCGGGGCTCTTGCACAGAGCGGGGACGGGGCAGCTCCTGGGGGCAGGGCTCTGGCACAGCCAGGGGGCGGGGCAGCTCCTGGGGGCGGGGCTCTGGCTCCATTGGGAGCCGCGGGCGGGGCAGCTCCTGGGGGCGGGGCTCTGGCACAGAGCAGGGACGGGGCAGCTCCTGGGGGCGGGGCTCTGGCTCCATTGTGAGCCAGGGGTGGGGCCGCTCCTGGGGGCGGGGCTCTGGCTCCATTGTGAGCCGGGGGCGGGGCAGCGCCTGGGGAGGGGGCTCTGGCACAGCCCGGGGGCGGGGCAGCTCCTGGGGGCGGGGCCCTGTCACAGCCCGGGGGCGGGGCAGCGCCTAGGGGCGGGGCTCTGGCACAGCCCGGGGGCGGGGCAGCTCCTGGGGGCGGGGCTATTGCACAGTCCGGGGGCGGGGCAGCTCCTGGGGGCGGGGCTCTGGCTCCATTGGGAGCCGGGGGCGGGGTAGCTCCTGGGGGCAGGGCTCTGGCACAGGCCGGGAGCGGGGCAGCTCCTGGGGGCGGGGCTCTGGCACAGAGCGGGGACGGGGCAGCTCCTGGGGGCGGGACTCTGGCAAAAGCCCGGGGGCGGGGCAGTTCCTGGGGGCGGGGCCCCGTCACAGCCCGGGGGGGCAGCGCCTAGGGACGGGGCTCTGACACAGACCGGGGGCGGCGCATCTCCTGGGGGCTGGGCTATGGCACAGTCCGGGGGCGGGGCAGCTCCTGGGGGCGGGGCTCTGGCCCAGCCCGGGGGCGGGGCTATGGCACAGCCCGGTGGCGGGGCAGCGCCTGGGGGCGGGGCTCTGGCTCCATTGGGAGCCGAGGGCGGGGCATCTCCTGGGGGCGGGGCTCTGGCCCAGCCCGGGGGCGGAACATCTCCTGGGGGCGGGGCTCTGGCACAGAGCGGGGACGGGGCAGCACCTCCGGGGGGGGCTCTGGCATAGCCCGGGGGCGGGGCAGCTCCTGGGGGCGGGGCTCTGGCACAGCCCGGGGGCGGGGCATCTCCTGGGGGCGGGGCTCTGGCTCTATTGGGAGCCGGGGGTGGGGCAGCTTCTGGGGGCGGGGCTCTGGCTCTATTGGGAGCCGGGGGTGGGGCAGCTCCTGGGGGCAGGGCTCTGGCACAGAGCGGGGACGGGGTAGGTCCTGGGGGCGGGGCTCTGGCACAGGCCGGGAGTGGGGCAGCTCCTGGGGGCGGGGCTCAGGCTCCATTGTGAGCCGGGGGCGGGGCACCGCATGGGGGCGGGGCTCTGGCACAGCCTGGGGCCGGGGCAGCACCTGGGGGCGGGGCTCTGGCCCAGCCCGGGGGCGGGGCAGCTCCTGGGGGCGGGGCAGCTCCTGGGGGCGGGGCAGCTCCTGGGGTCGGGGCATCTCCTGGGGCCGGTGCTCTGGCTCCATTGTGAGCCGGGGGCGGGGCTGCTCCTGGGGGCGGGGCTTTGGCACCATTAGGAGCCGGGGGCGGGGCAGCTCCTGGGGGCGGGGCTCTGGCTTCATTGGGAGCCGGGGGCGGGGCAGCTCTTGGGGGCGGGGCTCTGGCACAGAGCGGGGACGGGGCAGCGCCTGGGGGCGGGGCTCTGGCTCCATTGGGAGCCGGGGGCGGGGCTGCTCCTGGGGGCGCGGCTCTGGCTCCATTGGGAGCCGGGGGCGGGGCAGCTCCTGGGCGCGGGGCTCTGCTCCAGCCCGGGGGCGGGGCAGCTCCTGGGGGCGGGGCTCTGACACAGCCCGGGGGCGGGGTAGCTCCTGGGGGCGCGGCTCAGGCTCCATTGTGAGCTGGGGGCGGGGCTCTGGCTCCATTGGGAGCCGCGGGCGGGGCAGCTCGTGGGGGCGGGGCTCTGGCACAGAGCGGGGACGGGGCAGCTCCTGGGGGCAGGGCTCTGGCTCCATTGTGAGCCAGGGGTGGGGCCGCTCCTGGGAGCGGGGCTCTGGCTCCATTGTGAGCCGGGGGCGGGGAAGCGCCTGGGGGTGGGGCTCTGGCACAGCCCGGGGGCGGGGCAGCTCCTGGGGGCGGGGCTATGGCACAGTCCGGGGGCGGGGCAGCTCCTGGGGGCGGGGCTCTGGCTCCATTGGGAGCCGGGGGCGGGGCAGCGCCTGGGGGCGGGGCTCTGGCACAGCCCGGGGGCGGGGCAGCGCCTGGGTTCTGGGCTGTGGCTCCATTGCGAGCCGGGGGCGGGGCAGCTCCTGGGGGCGGGGCTCTGGCACAGAGCGGGGACGGGGCAGCTCCTGGGGGCGGGAGTCTGGCTCCATTGGGAGCCGGGGGCGGGGCAGCTCCTGGGGGCGGGGCTCTGGCACAGCCCGGGGGCGGGGCAACTCCTGGGGCGGGGCTCTGGCTCTATTGGGAGCCGGGGGCGGGGCGCCTCCTGGGGGCGGGGCTCTGTCTCCATTGTGAGCCAGGGGTGGGGAGCTCCTGGGGACGGGGCTCTGGCTCCATTGTGAGCCCGGGGCGGGGCAGCTCCTGGGGGCGGGGCTCTGGCACAGCCCGGGGGCGGGGCAACTCCTGGGGGCGGGGCTCTGGCTCTATTGGGAGCCGGGGGCGGGGCGCCTCCTGGGGGCGGGGCTCTGGCTCCATTGTGAGCCGGGGGCGGGGCAGCTCCTGGGGGCGGGGCTCTGGCACAGAGCGGGGACAGGGCAGCTCCTGGGGGCGGGACTCTGGCTCCATTGGGAGCCGGGGGCGGGGCAGCTCCTGGGGGCGGGGCTCTGGCACAGCCCGGGGGCGGGGCAACTCCTGGGGGCGGGGCTCTGGCTCTATTGGGAGCCGGGGGCGGGGCGCCTCCTGGGGGCGGGGCTCTGTCTCCATTGTGAGCCAGGGGTGGGGAGCTCCTGGGGACGGGGCTCTGGCTCCATTGTGAGCCGGGGGCGGGGCAGCTCCTGGGGGCGGGGCTCTGGCACAGCCCGGGGGCGGGGCAGCCCCTGGGGGCGGGGCTCTGGCTCCATTGTGAGCCAGGGGCGGGGCTGCTCCTGGGGGCGCGGCTCTGGCTCCATTGGGAGCCGGGGGCGGGGCAGATCCTGGGGGTGGGACTCTGGCACAGAGCGGGGACGGGGCAGCTCCTGGGGGCGGGGCTCTGGCACAGCCCGGGGGCGGGGCAACTCCTGGGGGCGGGGCTCTGGCACAGCCCGGGGGCGGTGCATCTCCTGGGGGCGGTGCTCTGACTCCATTGTGAGCCAGGGGCGGGGCAGCTCCTCGGGGCGGGGCTCTGGCACAGCCCGGGGGCGGGGCAGCGCCTGGGGGCGGGGCTCTGCCTCCATTGGGAGTCGGGGGCGGGGCATCTCCTGGGGGCGGGGCTCTGGCCCAGCCCGGGGGCGGAACATCTCCTGGGGGCGGGGCTCTGGCACAGAGCGGGGACGGGGCAGCACCTCCGGGGGGGGCTCTGGCATAGCCCGGGGGCGGGGCAGCTCCTGGGGGCGGGGCTCTGGCACAGCCCGCGGGCGGGGCAACTCCTGGGGGCGGGGCTCTGGCTCTATTGGGAGCCGGAGGCGGGGCAGCTTCTGGGGGCGGGGCTCTGGCTCCATTGGGAGCCGGGGGCGGGGCAGCTTCTGGGGGCGGGGCTCTGGCTCCATTGGGAGCCGGGGGTGGGGCAGCTCCTGGGGGCAGGGCTCTGGCACAGAGCGGGGACGGGGTAGGTCCTGGGGGCGGGGCTCTGGCACAGGCCGGGAGTGGGGCAGCTCCTGGGGGCGGGGCTCAGGCTCCATTGTGAGCCGGGGGCGGGGCACCGCATGGGGGCGGGGCTCTGGCACAGCCCGGGGGGTGGCAGCGCCTAGGGGTGGGGCTCTGACACAGACCGGGGGCGGGGCAGCTCCTGGGGGCTGGGCTATGGCACAGTCCGGGGGCGGGGCAGCTCCTGGGGGCGGGGCTCTGGCCCAGCCCGGGGGCGGGGCAGCTCCTGGGAGCGGGGCTATGGCACAGCCCGGGAGCGGGGCATCTCCTGGGGGCGGTGCTCTGACTCCATTGTGAGCCGGGGGCGGGGCATCTCCTGGGGGCGGTGCTCTGGCTCCATTGTGAGCCGGGGGCGGGGCATCTCCTGGGGGCGGTGCTCTGGCTCCATTGTGAGCCGCGGGCGGGGCATCTCCTGGGGGCGGTGCTCTGGCTCCATTGTGAGCCGGGGGCGGGGCAGCTCCTGGGGGCGGGGCTCTGGGTCAGCCCGGGGGCGGGGCAGCCCCTGGGGGCGGGGCTGCTCCTGGGGGCGCGGCTCTGGCTCCATTGGGAGCCGGGGGCGGGGCAGCTCCTGGGGGTGGGGCTCTGGCAGAGCCCGTGGGCGGGGCATCTCCTGGGGGCGGGGCAGATCCTGGGGGCGGGGCTCTGGCAGAGCCCGTGGGCGGGGCATCTCCTGGGGCGGGGCTCTGGCAGAGCCCATGGGCGTGGCATCTCCTGGGGGCGGGGCTCTGGCACAGCCTGGGGGTGAACTAAGGATCTCTATTATTCAGTCTAAAGGTCGCCTAACTGAGCTACTTCAGCACATACAAGGGACCTGCTTTAGGCTGCAGCTTCTCTGTCTGGGATGTTTCTGTCTGTCCTGGCACACAAGAAGGACGTCATTGCGAGAGGCCCAGGAGGGCCTGATGAATTCTTGCCGGCCTCACTCAGCCCTGTGAAGTATTACCCTGGACTCAGCTCTCCATTGGTCTGTCTGCTTTGGGGCAGGGACCATAACGCGTCCTGCTGCATTCGTTATTTCAAAGGGTGGTTTAGGATTTTCAGTCTCAGACTGAAGTAGATGACCCGACAAACACAGTGTCCGTCTTGTCTAAAGAAGTGGCTGGGAGAGACTTTCCCCATGTGACCGTGTGGCCTAATGGATCAGGCGTCTGACATCGGATCAGAAGTTTGAGGGTTCGAGTCCCTTCGTGGTTGTGCTTGTGCAGTTTTCTCTTTGTGCTGAAAGTCCTGCTCCCTTCAGGGCTGGAGCCTCTTCTTGGCGGCTCAGGCAAATCCTCTGGCTTCAGCTAGAGCCCTGGGAAGGAGGTTGTCAGGGTTCACTCTGAACTCTAGTGTACAGATGTGGGGACCTGTATGAAACACCCCCTAAGGTTATTTTTACCAGTCTTTCTCCTTGAACGGTACACTGCCACCACCAAGTGATTTAAACAAACATTCAGGGAGGGTGTAACGAAGTGGGACTGTTCCTAATGTTTCCTCTGAATACTGAGTGGGTGCCTCAGTTTCCCCTATGCATTTCTTAAGTCTCTAGGTGGTGGGATAAGGTGTGTGATTGTTGCAAAGCCCTAGAGGGCCAGTGTGATGACACAGCATGGCCGACACCCTGTCTCCTGGCAATTCATGGCCTGGGCCCCTCCCCTGCAAAGGTGCCGGCTGAAGGGTTTGGGGAACAAAGGGATCAGGTGATCTCCTGGGCCAGGAAGGAGACAAAGGCAGAGGAGGGGCTGGAGACTTTGGAGGTGGCTGGGGACATGGAGGGAGGTCCAGACGGACCTCTGGCCTCCCCACAACCCAAAATGGACCTGACTGAGGGGTCCTGTTCTCTGTACCAACAAGCTCTGGTTTAGACCCTGTTCCTGTCGTCTAATAAACCTCCTGTTTCACTGGCTGGCTGAGAGTCACGTATGACGGTGGAGTCGGGGGCAGGGCCCTCTGGCTTCCCCAGGAGCCTCACCCGGGCGGACTCGCTGCGGTGAAGAAGGGGATGCTGAATGCTCCGGGTCAGACCCAGGAAGGTGGAAGCTGCTCTGCCGGAGCCTCCTCGCTGAGCCGACTGTCTCCAGGGCAAGAAGCTTCCCCAGCTTCCACCTTTCTGGGTCTGACCCTGGAGCGTTCAGCATCCCCTTCTTCACCCAGCGGGGCTCGTGGGGAAGCCAGAGGGCCCTGCCCCCCAACTCCGCAGTCAGACGTGACTCTCAGCCAGCCAGTGAAACAGGAGGTTTATTAGACTATAGGAACAGGGTCTAAACCAGAGCTTGTAGGTACAGAGAACAGGACCCCTCGGTCAGGTCCATCTTGGGGGGGTGGGGAGGCCAGAGGTCCATCTGGACCTCCCTCCATGTGCCCAGCCAGCTCCAAACTCTCCAGCCCCTCCTCTGCCTTTGTCTCCTTCCCGGGCCTGGAGATCACTGATCCCTTTGTTCTCCAACCCCTTCAGCCGGCACCTTTGCAGGGAAGGGGCCCAGGCCAGCAGTTGCCAGGAGACAGGGTGTCGGCCATTCTGTGTCATCACACTGGGCCTGCTCTTGTGGTGGAAGGGGGGTCGCTACACTCCCTAAACTGGGCTAGCTCAGTCAGTAGAGCATCAAGCTCTTAGTCTGGGGTTCGAGCCCCATTTCTGGGCACTTAACTTTTATGTTCCCTTGTGTGCCGGGAGCCAAATGATCCCTGGTGGTGTCCAGAGCCACACCCAGATTCCCAGAAGCCCTGGCCATTTCCTGGACAGGCCCCTTGCTCCTGCTGCGTCCTTAGGAGTCAGGAGGGAGGCTCACACCCACAGGAGCAGGCCCAGACAGCGCAGTCTGGGGCTGGCAGGAAGCGCTGGGGGGCCAGGTGCTGAGAGACCCGAGGGGAGAGAAGCGATGAGGACAGAGTGCCAGTGTAAAGGGGGTTATGGTCCTGCTAGTGCAGCAAACTTCCCTGGCTTATCCACGACCCCGGTGGAATGGGCTAGAGAAAGGCCCTGAGTCCTCACTCCCACTCCCTCACCCAGAGGCAGCCTGACCTCGAGGACTCTCTGTCTACTCTCCTGTGTGGCAGAGTCCTCGTGACCCCGACAAGGCTGGGCCCAGGATTCCTGGGGGGCTCGACCCCCAGTCTTGTTGTGCTCACTTAGTACAGGGGCTGGGGTGTCCCCACTCTGGGGTTCTCTCTCTGCTCTGGATGCTTCCCTGACCCACGGATCGTTGCATGTGCCTCAAGCAAATCCAATGGGTTAAAGAGCAATCGATTTAAACCATAAGGAAAACGGGAACGGTTCAAGGGAAACACGTCACCTCGTTCTGTGGCTCAGGGATATCGCAAACAGCGTCTCTGGGACAGACGGGACGTTCACAGTCTCCCCCTCACATGTCCCAGGCCCTGGCTGTGGTGCGGGGATGCCACCGGTCGGAGACGTGCTCTGGCGGTGGCCCCATGCCCTCAGGCTCTAGATGGCAGGACCCTTCCTCCCAGCTTCGGCCCCCATGTCGGGGTTCTGATCCCACATTGAGGGCACGGAGGGAGCCCCACTCAGCCCTCGTCTGCCCCAGCTCTTCCCCAACCCTTCCCTGAGCCTGGGCCCCTGGCTCCTGGCCCAGCCTCGTTCCCCTTACCCCTGTCCGCTCCCCTCCCCCTAGGAAGCCATGGCCCTGCTCCCAGCCCCAGTTCTCGATCGCGGCTTCCGAGGGGCCACAGACACGGACAAGAGGGCACAGTGTGAAAAGTGTGGGGATCACTGGATTAGGGTGACGTCCTCAATCACTTCTATGCAGTGCAATAAAAGGTATTTCTCACCCACCTCGCCCCTCCATCAGGACGGACTCGGTATGTTCTGCCGCCCTTCACTCGGACAGGAAGGAGAATAACATTTCATTCCACTCAATGCTACAGTGATTTGTAACCCAACAGCAGCCAAAACTGGTTCCTTTGGCAAAGCGGCCCCAGCATGCTGCATACCTAGGCCGAGTAGGGGTGTCTGTGCACACATGGCCTGGTCCTGAAGTCTTTCCCCAGCTCATCACTCGATGTGAGGGGGGAGCTCATCCAGACCCTGCTTACACTTAGTATTTAAAAACTCCTGATTATCCCTATCTCTGCTGGCCTGTGATTTCTGCTCCTGTCCTTTTTATGACAGCTCAGATGAGGTGGCCGAGTGGTTACGGTGATGGACTGCTAATCCACTGTGCTTTGCACGCATGCGTTCAAATCCCATCCTCATCGGATGCATTTAATCTTCTCCTTCCTTTAGAAGCAACCATCTCCCCTTTTGGTACAATGAGAGACCAAAGGATAGGAATAAATGGTAAATTTTCACAATGGAGAGGGGTAACTAGTGGTGTTCCCCAAGGGTCAGTCCTAGGACCAATCCTATTCAACCTATTCATAAATGATTTGGAAGAAGGGGTAAACCGTGAGGTGGCAAAGTTTGCAGATGATACCAAGCTGCTCAAGATAGTTAAGATCAAAGCAGACTGTGAAGAACTACAAAAAGATCTCACAAAACTAAATGATTGGGCAATAAAATGGCAAATGAAATTTAATGTGGATAAATGTAAAGTAATGCACATTGGAAAAAATAACCCCAACTATACATACAATATGATGGGGGCTAATTTGGCTACAACTAATCAGGAAAAAGATCTTTGAGTCATCGTGGATAGTTCTCTAAAGATGTCCACGCAGTGTGCAGCGGCAGTCAAAAAAGCAAACGGGATGTTAGGAATCATTAAAAAGGGATAGAGAATAAGATGGAGAATATCTTACTGCCCCTATACAAATCCATAGTGCGCCCACATCTTGAATACTGCGTACAATTGTGGTCTCATCTCAAAAAGGATCTACTGGCATTAGAAAAGGTTCAGAGAAGGGCAACTAAAATGATTAGGGGTCTGGAACGGGTCCCATATGAGGAGAGATTAAAGAGGCTATGACTTTTTAGCTTGGAAAAGAGGAGACTAAGGGGGGTATGATAGAGGTATATAAAATTATGAGTGGTGTGGAGGAAGTGAATAAGGAAAAGTTATTTACTTGTTCTCATAATAAAAGAACTAGGGGCCACCCAATGAAATTAGTGGGCAGCAGGTTTAAAACAAATCAAAGGAAGTTCCTCTTCGCACAGCGCACAGTCAACCTGTGGAACTCCTTGCCTGAAGAGTCTGTGAAGGCTAGGACTATAACAGGGTTTAAAAGAGAACTGGATACATTCATGGAGGTTAAATCCATTAATGGCTATTAGCCAGAATGGGTAAGGAATGGTGTCCTTAGCCTCTGTTTGTCAGAGGGGGGTGATGGATGGCAGGAGAGAGATCACTTGATCATTACCTGTTGGGTCCACTCACTCCGGGTCACCTGGCATTGGCCACTGTCGGTGGACAGGATACCGGGATGGATGGATAGTTGAACCCCAGGCTTTAGCATGATCTTTGGGCTTGTATTCTGGAAATGCAGGAGTGGCATTACCTGCCACGAGTCCCTCATTTCACGCTCCCCAGCACAGAAAAGCAGCGTGGGCTTGTGAACCCAGTGGGCCCATGCGGGTGATCTTTCTTCTCTTGCTCTTTCTCAGCGAGGGGAAGGAAAAGAAGCTCTCCTTCAAGGTGCAGTCACAAGGGTGACGTAAGGATGACTTCCTGGGAGCCGGCTCCAGGTCTTTGCTCTACCAGCTGACCCATCGAAGACCTGCCACCACTTTCTCCAGCTTCTCCACCCGGTATGGGAGGTAAGCCACCTGGTGTCACTGTTGCGCTGTAGAGAGATGCAGTGTGCGTTACCCCACGTGGCCACCCAGTGTCACTTGTTCGTTGGGGGCGGGGCGAGAGGAGAAAGTTGTGGGGGTTGCAGAACAGGGTTTAGTTAATTTCACGTCACGATCCCCCCAGGCCCTTTCCCTGCAGACACACACCCGACATTCTGCCATGCTGGGGAAACGCTTCATCTCTTTCCTACAGTGGGGACCTGGCTCCTCCTGCCGGGGCTGAGCCCAGAGACATTTTCCAGCCTCCCCAGTAATAAAGTCTGTGAAGGAAACGCTAGAAAGGAGCAGAAGCAAAGGGGCTGGGCAGGCTCCATAGGGGACACCGGCTCCCCCTGTTCCCTCCTGGGCCCCGGCCAAGCCCTGCTGCTGGCAGAGAACAGCCGCCCCATCGCCACCCCTGAGGCAGCCACGTCTCGGGGCTCCCCAAACAGCCCCCCCCCCAACCCCGACCCCTTTGGGGAGTGACTCGGGGCAGCAATTTCCCACCCGAACGAGGACAAAGGGCTGCAGATAAACTGGGGGGGGGAACATCCCAAATCTGGGGAGAATTTAAATGGCAGTTGGAGACTGATGGAGAAAATGGGGCAAAAGAAGAGACGGGAGAGTCCGTCATTGTGGGATTTTTGTAGCCACATGTGGTGACGGGAGAGCAAAGGGGAAGAAGCGGAGAGAGAATTGTGATCAGTGTGTGAGAGGGACGTGGCAGAAGGATGCAAATAGAGCGCGGACACACACAGACACTGACACACACACACACACACACACTGACAGATACACAATGACACACACACACCGACTCACACACACACTGACACACCCACAGTAACACACACACATGGACAAACACACACACTGACACACACACAGTAACACACACACACTGAAACACACACACACAGACACTTTCTTCTCCCCCGGACTTTCCTGGCTCCCAGGGGACGCTCCACCCCCCACGTGTCCCACTGTCCTTCCCCCGCCCGCAGCTCCGGCTCGTCCCCCCGCCGCCCCCGGCCCCACACAGGGGAACCCCCCGGCCCCAGGCTCTGTCCCCACCCGGGTCCCGGCGGGGCCGGGGCCGAGCCCGGCTGCAGCTGAGCCCAGCAGCTCCGCGATCGCCCCGGCGGCTCCAGCGCTGCCGGCAAACACGGGACCCCCCAGGGAGCCGCTGCTCAGCCCCGCCCCCGGCTCCCAATGGAGCCAGAGCCCCGCCCCCAGGCGCTGCCCCCGCCCCCGGGCTGCGCCAGAGCCCCGCCCCCAGGAGCTGCCCCGCCCCCGGCTCCCAATGGAGCCAGAGCCCCGCCCCCAGGCGCTGCCCCCGCCCCCAGGCTGTGCCAGAGCCCCGCCCCCAAGCGCTGCCCCGCCCCCGGGCTGTGACAGAGCCCCGCCCCCAGGCGCTGCCCCGCCCCCGGCTCCGAATGGAGCCCGAGCCCCACCCCCAGGTGCTGCCCCGCCCCCGGACTGTGCCAGAGCCCCGCCCCCAGGAGCAGCCCCGCCCACGGGCTGTGCCAGAGCCCCGCCCCCAGGAGCTGCCCCCCCCCCGGGCTGTGCAAGAGCCCCGCCCCCAGAAGCTGCCCCGCCCCCGCCTCCCAATGGAGCCAGAGCCCCGCCCCCCAGGACCTGCCCCGCCTCCTGCTCCCAATGGAGCCAGAGCCCCGCCCCCAGGCGCTGCCCCGCCCCCGGCTCCCAATGGGGCCAGAGTCCCGCCCCCAGGCGCTGCCCCGCCCCCGGGCTGTGCCAGAGCCCCGCCCCCAGCCTGTGCCAGAGCCCCGCCCCCAGGAGCTGCCCCGCCCCCTGGGCAGTGCCAGAGCCCCGCCCCCAGGCTCTGGGCTTTGTTCTCCTGGCTCCCTGGCACCAGCACTGAGCATGCGCGGTAACAGCTGTTAACACGCTCCCTCAGCTGGGCTGAAGCGGGCGGAAGCGGCTCCCGGGGCAGGCTGGGAGATGTAGTTCCTGGCGCTCCTGAAGGGACCGGAAGTGACGTTACGAACGCGCCCAGGGCTCTGTGCGGAGCCGTTGAAGATCGGGGGCGGGGGGAGAAGAGCAGGCGGGGGGCGGTTGAGACCCCCCCTCCCCCCCCACCCCTGAGCAGGTCTCTGCCCCTCCCCCACCGCGCCCCATTGTCTCCCCCTCCCCCCATGGGCGGCTCTCACTGTGGGGGGGGCTCGGGGGGGGCTCTGGGGTCACTGGCCAGGGACTCTGGGGACTCGGTCCCAGGGAATTTCTGGGGGGGCCCTGGCTGGGGGGCTGGGCTCCTGGGGGGGGTCTGGGGCCCCTGGCTGGGGGCTGGGCTCTGGGGGGGGGTCGGGGGCCCCTGGCTGGGGGGCTGGGCTCCTGGGGGGGGTCTGGGGCCCCTGGCTGGGGGCTGGGCTCTGGGGGGGGGTCGGGGGCCCCTGGCTGGGGGCTGGGCTCTGGGGGGGTCTGGGGCCCCTGGCTGGGGGTCTGGGCTGTGGGGGGGTCGGGGGCCCCTGGCTGGGGGCTGGGAATGTGACATCACCGATTCTGCTTTTCTCCCCTCTGGAAAACTGCGGAAACGTCCGGTTCCATTGGGACAATTCATCCCCCGAGTCCTTGTGCTAGATCTGGGGGTGCGGGAGGGGGAAAGGGGGTTCGCTCTGCCCCACAACGGTCTCTCCCACAGCGCTCTGGACTCGTTCTTCCTGAAACCTGGTGTCACGGACACCACTGTTAATCCAGAGTCACTGCCTGGACAGACGAGGAGTGACTCCAGATGGACAGTGGGGCAAATGAGATCAGCAATTCCCCCCTGTGAGGAGGGGCTCTCGTTAGCTGCTCCCAGAGAGCTCAAGGGGGGAAGGCTGCTCCAACGCCCTGTCCCTCTCTGCTCAGGATATTGGGGTTCAGCTTCCTGGGTCAGACGCTGCAGCCTCCATCGTGATCTGGCCGACCAGGCTTAGCAGCTGCTGCTCACCCAGTGGGGTCTGTGCTGGGAAGTGACCTTAATTAAACCTTCTTCTCTGCCTGGCTCAGGTGATGACTGTCTCCAGCTGATAATAACCCTGCTGATAATAGTTTCTCTTAATTAATTGGCCTCTTACAGTTGGTCTGGGTACTTCCACCTTTTCATGTTTCTCTGAATGTCTAAATATCTTCTTACTGGATGTTCCATTCTATGCATCCGAAGAAGTGGACTGTAGTCCACAAAAGCTTATGCTGAAATACATTTGTTTGTCTCTAAGGTGCCACAAGTGCTCCTGTTCTTTTTGCTGACACAGATTAACACGGCGGCTACTCTGAAAACGGTAATAAAGAGATCAAGCCTTTTCTCAGCATGGCAGACTCTAGGGTGTTTGTCTGCAGGGAAAGGGCCTGGGGGATTCGTGATGTGAAATTAACTAAAGCCTGTTCTGAAACCTCCACAACTGCCCTTCTCACCCAGACAGGCTGCAGAATTACGGCTATGTTTCACTCCCCATCATCCCATCCTCCCACAGGACAGGGTAGAGACATGGCTGCAGAGGAGCCAGTTCAGGTAGGTATCACTGGGGGGGTTGCTGGTGGGTTCCTGTTGGAGGAGAGGGACAGCAAATACACCGGAGATGGGAACGTTTGCACAGTCTGGTTTGGAGGTTGGAGCAGAGCAGGAAATGCACAGGGTGGAGAAAGGGAGGAGAACAGGGTGCGGCAAACCTACCGGGAGTTGTTTAATAACTGGCGTAGATTCTAGGAACAGACCCATATAGTTTGGCGGTGGAAATGCCGTAATTTGTGGAACAGGAAACAACCCATCTAGGTAGGGCTTGGAAAACTGACCAGACTCCCAGTGCTGAAGCCTGATCTGACTAACCAGCGGCTGCTGTGAGATATGAATTGGGCACTCACCAGTCAGGCTTAGGGGAGCTGCCCCTCCCTTCATATCCAGCTCCTCACAATGCAGAGGGTGTTGCGCTTCTTGCCAGGCAGATCTCCCTGGACCCTGCTAGGGGCTCCATCTCCTGTATCAGTCTGTGGCTAGTAGGTGTGTGATGGATCTGCAGGGAGAGAGGAGGGGCCTCTCTCTTCGTCCCGTCACCCTGGTGCTTCCTGGATGCTCTGAGCGGGGTGGGAGTGGGACTCTGTTGACTGCGATCCACCCAGAGCTTCCCTTTGATTGACTCCTCTCCCCCAGGAACGGTGGGGCTGTGAGTGGGGCAGCAGGTCCTGAGTGTTGGACTCTTGCTCTTTCAGGGGCCGGTGACCTTCGAGGAGGTGGCTGTGTATTTCACCAGGGAAGAGGGGGCTCTGCTGGACCCCGCTCAGAGAGCCCTCTACAGAGCCGTCATGCAGGAGAACTATGAGAACGTGACCTCGCTGGGTAAGGGTTACTGTCCCCTCGGTTCTTGGAAGGAGAAAAGAAGAGATACGGTTCATGCCACCCCTACAATGCCACCTCTGCTCTGTTTCTGCATCACCCCAGTTTGCCACTGACACATACAATACCACTCTACCCTCCCCCGCTGCAGAGCGCTTTGGGAACAGAGCACAGGAGCCGTATTGCACAGTGTCAAATATCTCCTGTTTACTCAAGTAAAACTGAGGGTTAACAGAAGGTTCCTACCCCTGGCCTTCTGTGAAACCCTGAGCCTGCTCCACGCAGACCAGAATCTGCTTGGGGTGTAACGAGCAGACTGCTGGAGTCAGAGCTGCTGGTCCAGGGTTACTTATCACAGAGACACTCAGTGTGTCCTTGAACGCTGGCTGGGGGTATCCAGACAGGGGAGCTCCAGCAGCAGAACATTGAATCTCAACCAGGACTACAAATGACACAACTCTTCACTAATCCAACCCTGAGATTCTATCGTAGAATCATAGATCATCAGAGTTGGAAGGGACCTTAGGAGGTCATCTAGTCCAACCCCCTGCTCAAAGCAGGACCAATCCCCAATTTTTGCCCCAGATCCCTAAATGGCCCCATCAAGGATTGAACTCACAATCCTGGGTTTAGCCGGCCAATGCTCAAACCACTGAGCTATCCCTCCCCCCTGTGACTTCCTGAACTCCGGCTCCAGTCCTTTGCTCTACCAGCTGATCTCTCGAAGGGCTGCTGCCACTTTCTCCAGGCTTGCCCAGCGGTGTGTGCCAGGGCGAGTGCTAGAAAGTGGATGGGGATTTGAAGGGAAGGGGCAGAGCCCTGGGATGGAGTTTCTGTAGTGTAGTGGTTATCTCGTTTGCCTGACATATGAAAGGTTCCTGCTTTGAAAGCAGGCAGAAACATTGAAGCTTCCTCTTCCCAACTACTTTTGCTGTCCATCAAAACACTTCTCCTCATGGTCTGTCCTTGGGATAACCCCAACTCCTGTAGGAGGAAGTGAAGTGGGAATGGGGTTAGTAGAGCTCCACCATTCATTCTGCCAAAGCCTGGGGAGGTGCGTTTGGCTGCTGGGAGGTAGAATCCTGTGCCTGCCCCTCGGCTTCCCAGGGGTGGCTACTTGCAGCCCAGGAGAAGAAGGGGGTTCTGGGTGAAAGGTGTTAGGCTTGGGAGTTGCCTGCGAGCCGGGGGTGGACTTGTTCCAGTGGGAACCGCTGCTCCTGTCTTGCCGGCCTGGGGGCGCCAGTGACAGCTTGGGAGGGGGCAGGTGCTGGCTTGAGTGACTGGGATCCAGGCAGCCCCAGCCTGCTCCTCCGGGGCCAAGGCCCTGCTAGTCTCCTGCCATGTGACATCAGGATTTCAATCTCCCCAGCATGAGCTGTGGGACGTGTATTAACCCTTCTTGGGGGGCCTGGTCGCTGCCCAAGTAGCTCAGTGGGGAGTGGATGAGATTGAAGATCTGAAGGTTTCTGGCTGGATGCCAGGCTCTAGCTCACCCCTTCGCCCTGGGCCTGTCGTGCTGGGCTTTCTCCTGGGTGTGCAGCTGGGCCCTGAACTCACGAGTTTCCCTCGTTTCAGAGGCAACACGTGCAGAGGGCGGGATGTGGGGCCATGTGCCCACCTGGGTTAGCATCCCGGCTACAGCATGTGGTTCAGAGTTGGCGGTAGGGATGGGAGCAGCGTGTGGAGACTCACCCCCAGGGGATGCAGGGACATGCCGGCCACTTCTGGGAGCGGCGCAGCATGGAGGGAGGGAGGCAGAGTGGGCAGGGAGCCACTTTAGCGCTGCGGGGACGTCTCTGCACAGCCGCTTGGGGGGAGGGGAATTAACTATTTTGACCCCTGGGCAGCAGAAACTGTCTCTGAAACTCTAAGTCCTGGTATTAAGGGCCTGGCTACTGAAGGAACAGCACAGCATTGACAATGTGCATGGCGCGGCTAAACTTTGTAACCAAACACAAGTAAAAATGAATAAACTAATTTCAGGAGACGATATGAAGGCAAGGAAAAAACCATTTCGTAAAGAAATTATTTGTCCTGCTTAGCAGAGTTATATAGAAACTATCATAACAATTCACGAGAGAACATTAAAAACAAAGAGAGAGAACGTTGCCTAAACTTATTAGTAATAAACATCTAATGGGCATTTCCCTCAGAGTATAATATAACAATAGGGAAGTGGCAATGTGTCCAATTGTTAAAACAAATTCCCTGTTAGGACCAGTCCCAATCCGGGGTCAGTGACGCTGCATCCGAACTGAGGTACATGTTATTCAAAACAGTCTGTTCCCTGGCCAGTCACCCCTATTGAATGCAGACACAGCCATATTTGATACATTGGTTACTCTCCATTCAGCAGGTTATTTCCTACTTATTTATAATCACTGAAGCTGCTCTAAGCGGATGGGAGAGAGCTGTCCCGTCCGTGTAGTGAATCCACCTCCCCGAGAGGGGGCAGCTATGTCAGTGGGAGAAGCGATGTCGGTGGGTGTGCAAGCTGTTCTGTTTACACCTCTATATAATGTTTAATTAGCTACACACAACCTGGGGGTATAGCTCAGTGGTAGAGTGTTTGACTGCAGATCAGGTGGTCCTTGGTTTAAATCCAAGTGCCCCCTTAAATATCCAATCCCTAAACAAAACAATGTCCATAGCCATTCTGTTCAGAAGTTCCCCTGAATGGGGATGCCTGAAATGGATGGAAACACTCAACCTTTTCCTGTGCAAATGCATAAAAACCGAGCAAACACGTCCCTCAGTGCGTCTATACTGTGATAACAGCCCGGCTGGCCTGGATCGTCTGACTTGGACGTCTCGGTCTCAGGTTGTGGGGCTAAAAGCTGCAGTGTGGACATTTGGCTCAGGCTGGAGACTGGCCTCGGAGACCCTCACCCCTCGTGGGATCTCAGAGGCTGGGCTCAAGCCCAAGCGTCTACACTGTAATTTTATAGCCCTGCACCACAAGCCCCACAAGCCTGGATCAGCTGACTCAGGGTTTGAGAACAGTGACTTGGGTGTGTTAATGGCAGTGTAGACGTAACGCTAGGCTATGTCCACACTGCAATGAACACCCAGGGCTGCCCCGTGCCAGCTCAGGCTCCCAGGGCTGGGCTGTGGAGTGGTAAGTTTGCAGTGTAGACATCTCGGCTCAGGCTCAGTGCCGGGCTCTGGGACCCCACGAGGTTGGGAGGGAGTTTAGCAAGCGACAAAGGGAAATCGGCCGTGGAGTATTACCCTGGGCTCACTGGCAGTTCCCCATTGGTCTGTCTGCTTTGGGGCAGGGACCATAACACGTCCTGCTGCATTCGTTATTTCAAAAGGTGGTTTAGGATTTTCAGTGTCAGACACGGTGCACAAAGTTATTCCTATTTGTCATGCTGCCACTATTCCTAAACTCCTCATTAGCCTCATTAAAGACTGAGGCAAAGTATTTGTTTAGATATTGGGCCATGCCTAGATTATCCTTAACCTCCACTCCATCCTCAGTGTTTAGCGGTCCCACTTCTTCTTTCTTTGTTTTCTTCCTATTTATATGGCTATAAAACCTTTTACTATTGGTTTTAATTCCCTTTGCAAGGTCCAATTCTACATGCCTTTTAGCCTGTCTCACTTTATCCCTACATGTTCTGACCTCAATAAGGTAGGTTTCTTTGCTGATCCCTCCCATCTTCCACTCCTTATATGCTTTCTGTTTTTTCTTAATCACCTCTCTGAGATGCTTGCTCATCCAGCTTGGTCTAAAACTCCTGCTTCTGAATTGTTTCCCCTTTCTTGGGATACAGGCTTCTGATAGCTTCTGCAACTTTAACTTGAAATAATCCCAGGCCTCCTCCACCTTTAGATCCATAAATTCTTTAGTCCAATCCACTTCCCTAACTAATTTCCTTAATTTATTAAAGTTAGCCCTTTTGAAATCAAAAACCCTAGTCTCAGATTTATTTTTGTTTATCCTTCCATTTAGTTTGAACTGAATTAGCTCATGATCACTCGAGCCAAGGTTGTCCCCTACAACCATTTCTTCAATGAGGTCCTCACTACTCACCAAAACCAAATCTAAAATGGCACCCCCCCTTGTTGGTTCAGCAACTACTTGATGAAGGAATTAATCAGCAATCACATCTAAGTCCTATTATTATTACTAGCACTTGTTCTTCAATCTATATATGGGAAGTTGAAGTCTCCCATGATCACACAGTTCCCATTAGCTAATGCACAGCTGAGAGTATGCTGGGGAATCTGGTCTGAGGAGACTTGAACTCAGATCACAGGATTCAAAGCCCTGAGTGCTGCCCTTACGCCATGGGACCAGTGGTAACAACCTTGGGGTTTTGTCACTTGTGGTGTAGCAGAGCCTGGGCGGGCAATTTTTTGCCTCTCTTGCTCAAGGCCTCTCTGGCCAGCCCTGTGTTTGCTCAACAAGTCGGCAGTCAGCGGTTTGCTGTAGACCCAGAAGCTTTTCTTCCTCCAGACTGTGAGGCCAGTGGGCATGTGAGGAAGTTGCCCCTTCAATCCCAGGCTGTAAATGGCCCTTCCTAGGAAAGCCCAAGTCCTCAAAAGGAAAAAGTAACATCAAGTAGGGGGGTACTGAAGAGCTGCTTCTCGAAGAATATGATGCTCTGAACACCTGACCAGGGACTTGAACCCTGGACTCTCTGATTAAAAGTCTGATGCTCTCGCAACTGAGGTACCCAGGCTCACATGAGAAAAAGGCAAGTTTGGTGCAGAAGAGAAACTTGTCAAGAAAAAGCGGGCAGGAAACAATACAGGTTTCAGTGTAGTAGCCGTGTTAGTCTGTGTCAGCAAAAAGAACATAAGAAAAGGAATACTTGTGGCACCTTAGAGACTAACAAATGTATTTCAGCATAAGCTTTCGTGGACTACAGTCCGCTTCATCGGATGCATAGAATGGAACATCCAGTAGGAGGATATTTATACATTCAGAGAAACATGAAAAGGTGGAAGTAATCTTACCAGCTGTAAAAGGCTAATTAATTGAAAGGAACTGTTACCAGCAGGGGAAAGAAACTTTTCAAGTGATCATCAAGATGGCCAATTACAGACAGTTGACACAAAGGTGTTAAGAGTATTTAACTAGGCTATTAAACGAGGGGAAATAGATCCAATTAACGTAATGACCGAGCCATTCCCAGTCTCTATTCAAACCTAAGGTAATGGTATCTAGTTTGAACATGAATTCTAGTTCAGCAGCTTCTCGTTGGAATCTGTTTTTGAAGTTTTTCTGTTGCAAAATTGCCCCCTTTAAATCTGTCACTGAGTGATTAGAGAGGTTGAAGTGTTCACCTACTGGCTTTTGAATGTGATGATTCCTGATGTCAGATTTGTGTCCATTTATTCTTTTGCGTAGAGACAAAACTCGATGCCAACTCTGTCCACACATCTATTTAAATGACACCATCATAGGACCTAATCACATCAGCCACACCATCAGGAGCTCGTTAACCTGCACATCTACTAATGTGATATATGCCATCATGTGCCAGCAATTCCCCTCTGCCATGTACATTGGCCAAACCGGACAGTCTCTACCGCAAGAGTCTTTCCAGGGTTAACTTTCTAACGCTGTCTCTTACTGTGACACTATTTAATACTGGTCCACCCTGTGCTGGTGACAGTTCAATTTCTAGATGTTAGTACATTTCAGTTATAGTTCAAATTAAAGAGTTTCTATGTGCTCAGTTTAAAGGATTTTTTTTATTTGCTCAGATATGGAATGAAAAATACAGATTTACAGATCCTGGCATGTAAATTTATCCTCTTCTATGATAGAGAAAATCATGCATCCAAATTGGGCAAGAAAATCATAAAATGAGCTACAAATGCATTCTGTGGGCTCCTTGCTCCGTGGGAGGGATCCCGGGAGCCCAGACTCAGGGCTGGAACAGGCCCCTGATTTCGGGGGTGGCTGCAGGGTTACAGCGCTCTGACGTCTCAGACAATCTGTCTCTCCCAAAGCCTCAGATCTGAGTCCCCAGAGGCTCCTTCACGGCCTCCGCCCCATTCACATTCTACAGACAGGAGCAGCGTGAAGGGTTAGGGGGGATCCATAGGGTGGCAGAGGCTTCAGGAGCCCACAGCGTTTGCCCATCTGGGACATTGTGGCTGAGATCTCTGCTGGCCAGCGCCAGCGCTCGCAAGGCGCTAGTGTGGATGCTGGAGGCTGGGTGCTGGATGCTGGAGGCAGAGACCCAGCAGAGTGGCGCAGCGGCAGCGTGCTGGGCCCATAACCCAGAGGTCGATGGATTGAAACCATCCTCTGCTAGGCAGGTGCTTGTTTCTTTTTGCTCTGGGCCTGCAAGCGAGGGGGCGACCAGCAGAGCGCCAAGAGCCGAGGCCGTGAGGCAAGAGGTGGCTGAGGTGTGGGACTGCCAGGGAGCTCCCCGGCCCCTCTGGCTGCCTGGGCTGAAGGCGAGAGCCAGGCCTGTGTGTGGTGAGGGCTCCCGTCCCGGCCTGAGGCACCAGCACGTCCTCGTCCCCTTTTCCCACCCACACTGGCAGGCGGCTGCTGCGGGAGAATACGAGGGAGGCTCTCGGGACGCTCGGCAGCTCCGTGGGGCTGTAAGATTTTACACTTGGATTGAACCCGAGTCCCCGGCCTGGCTGCTTGGAGACGGGCTTTTGCGGCGTGGCCCCCCCCCCCCGACTCTTCCAGCCAGCCGGTGACCCCCTCAATGTCCCAGAGGAGCCTTCGTGGCAGCAAAAGGGGGATTCACGGCTCCCAGCAGACCTTGAGGAGCCCACGAGGAGCCCAACTTCCTGGACATCCCTGGGGGATCATAAACCCCCCTCCTTTCGATTCACAGCTGAGCTCACTGACCCACGATACCACAGAGACTCCTACCAGCAGCTGCGGAGCTCAGGGCTGGGATAGAAGGGGCTGTGGGTCGGGAGTGAGGGGCACCGGCAGAGCGGTGACTGGGGAGCTCAGGGCTGGGATAGAAGGGGCTGCGGGTCGGGAGTGAGGGGCACCGGCAGAGCGGTGACTGGGGAGCTCAGGGCTGGGATAGAAGGGGCTGCGGGTCGGGAGTGAGGGAAGCAGTGGGGGCAAAAGACCTATCTGGCTTCAAGATTAAGCTAGATACGTTTATGGAGGGGATGGTTTGATGGGATAACATGATTTTAGTCAAAGGTGAATTAATTGCCATCAGTGGTAAATAGGCCCAATGGTCAATGATGGGATGTTAGAAGTTACTACAGAGAACTTTTTCCTGGGTGTCTGGCTGGTGAGTCTTGCCCACATGCTCAGGGTTCAGCTGATCACCATCTTTGGGGTCAGGAAGGAATTTTCCTCTAGGGTAGATCGGCAGAGGTCTTGGGGGTTTTTCACCTTCCTCTGCAGCATGGGGCACGGGTCACTTGCTGGAGGATTCTCTGCATCTTGAAGTCTTTAAACCATGATTTGAGGACTTCAGTAGCTGAGAGGATTATTCCAGGAGTGGGTGGGTGAGATTCTGTGGCCTGCATTGTGCAGGAGGTCAGACTAGATGATCATAATGGTCCCTTCTGACCTTAAGGTCTATGGGACAGGAGGCCCTCACCACGCACAGATCTGCCTCTTGCTTTCAGCCCCCGTCTGCTGGTCGCCGCCTCGCTTGAAGGCCCAGAGCAAATGAAAGAAGCACATGCCTAGCATAGGATGGTTCTGATCCATCAACCTCGGGGTTATGGGCCCAGCACACTGCCGCTGCGCCCCTCTGCTGGGTCTTCAACCCCCACAGCCAGCCTCCAGCGTCCGGCCTAGCGCCTTGTGAGCTCTAGCGCTGGCAGGGAGATGCGCCGGCTGCTCAGAGCAGCCTTGGTAACAGCAGTTTTGTTTCTGTGTGTCTCTGTGGCGCAATGGGTCAGCGCGTTCGGCTGTTAACCGAAAGGCTGGTGGTTCGAGCCCACCCAGGGATGATGGTGACCCCATGATACTTCCTCAGGGGCATGTTTTGCTGCCTCAAAACCACAAAGACACCTCCCAACAGCTGGTTTGCCAGGGCCCCTGCACCGCTCCCTGCCCGTGCCAGAGCTCGCAAGGCACCAGCCTGGAGCCAGGGCCGCTGGGTGCTGCTTACGAAAAGCCAGCAGAGGGACACAGGGGAACTGTGCTGCGCCCATAACACAGAGGTGGATTAATCAAACCCTCTTCTGCGAGCACCGGGCCTCCCGCTTCCTACCCTGGGCCTGCAAGCGAGGGGGCGGCTTGCACAGCGCCAAGAGTCTCACTTGTGAGGCAGGAGGCGGCTGACGCCCGCAGCCTGCTGGGGAGCTCCCTGAAGTGATTAAGGGACAGAGACTCCTAAGTGCCCCGAGTAACTAGGGTTTGGGGTTCACGAGGCCGGTAAGGGGGTCGCTATGTCGGCCTTGTAACCCTGGGTGTCAGGTCGCTGTGCAGCTTTGATCTAGAGCTCTGATCCCAACAACCGAGCAGCAGCCCACAGCCTCACCCTGGGTCTGCCCCACCTGGTTACTCCTCACAGGCTGACCTGACCCCGCTTCCAGCCCTGAATTCACCCCCCAATCACCCTACTGCCACTCAGAGCCACAGCCGTGGAGGTGCTGACGGAGGGAGGGGTGACTCTGGGATGGGGTTCTTCTCTAGAGATGGCTGCAGAAAGGTGGGGCTCAGCTCTGTCAGTGACCTGCCCAGTTGCCTCGCTGACAGGGGATGTGACATTTCTGTAAGGCGCATAAAGGGGGTATTTGGCTTCCAGACAACTGTGAGGAATGTGCAAATATGAGAGGGAATTTCCATCCTTCCATTAGTTGTACTTCAGGGCCCCAGTGGCCTAATGGATAAGGGATTGGCTTCCGACGCCAGAGATTGTGGGTTCAAGTCCCGTCTGGGGTAAAAAACCATCTTTCTTCCTGTACATTGCAAAGAAACCTTCGTCTTATTTTCACCAAGGAAGCTGGGAGATGTTGGAGCACAAAGTACTGGGTCTTGGGGAACAATCCCCCATAAATGTCATCTTCCACTCGACAAATGCTTTCTAAACCCATCAGTAGCAAACACTTAATACCAGTGTTTGTCTGAGAAGAGAGTGCAGGGGAGTGTTTACTCCGACACGTCAATGAACGAATCACACAGAAAGAGCAAGGCCGTTCAGAAAGAGAATGGATCTGTCTGGAGACAAAGCAGACTCTGAGAATGAGCAACGGTGTGAAAAGAAATATTTTCCTTAATGATGTTATAGAATCCTGCTTTCGCCCTTCAAGACAACATGGCTACATGGCATGGGTGCTGGAGGGAGAGGGGTCGGGCTCTGGGAGAGAGTTTGGTTACAGGGTCCGGGCTCGGGCAGGGGTTGAGGTGCAGCAAAGGTGCGGGGGGCGGGCTCTTTGGGGAGTTTGGGTGAGGGTGCGGGGTCTGGGCTGGGGCAGGGGGTTGGGGTTAGGGTGATGGGTGCGGCGCTTACCTCGGGCATCTCCCGAAAGCGACCCACACCCCCGTTCTGATAGCAGCCCCTAGGTGGGGGAGGGCCGGGGGGGGGTCTCTGCATGCCGCTGCCTGCAGACAGGACCCCCACAGCTCCCATTGCCACAGTTGACAGAATTGGCGCTCAGGGCGGGGGCAGTGTGTGGAGACACCCCCCCCCCCCACCCCCGCTCCAGGGGCCACATGGACGTGCCAGCTGTTTCCAGGAGTGGTGCCACACGGAGCGAGGGCGGCAGGAAGCTGCCTTAGCCCCCTTGTGCTGCCGGTGGTGGCGTTGGGGGTCCCTGGGCCCTTTTAAATTGCCCGGGGGCAGCAGGCGGGACCAGGGGGGACACTCCCAGGGCCTGACGTCGCTTTGCACAATGATCAATCTTGGCACAGGATAGAAATGAAATTGCAGCAGAAGCTAAGGACTGAAAAGCCTCCGGGTTCGTCTGTGCATCGACTCCGAACGGGAACGGGAACTCGACTCGCTTTGGGGCTGCGGCCAGTCCAATATCCGGACAAAGTCACCCCGGAGATTGTGACACTGGGTGTGAGGAGCCTTGGAGCTTATTACAGTGTAATTAGCACGTTACGCTCGTGTTTGGAAAGGTGGCTTCCCCAAGCAACCCCAAGCTGTTCTTCCCACAGCCGGGTGATGGGGGGCAGCCGGGGATCTCCCCAATCTGGGGGGGAATCTCTCTGGGCCCCACTGTTAGTTCTCCATCCTATATCCCCCTAACCACGCACACCCCTCCCCCACCCATTATCAATGTTTAGAGCGACCCCCCCGCTCCCGTTATGGGATACAGACTCTGTGACAGAGACTGACTGGGGCTCCTCTTGGCACGGCCCCAATGGGGAAGGAAAGAGACTGGGGGGCAGGGGGAGTAGACGGGCAGAAGGAGTCAAATGGGGCTAAACCGGAATAGAGGAGATTTTCTTCCATTTAAAATGTCCTGGAGTCTCGTCACTGAAAAGCCGCATCTGGAGCGAGGTCTGAACCAGCAGCCTGTCAATGCCCAGGCAAAGGGGTGACCCCCAGAGATTGGGAACTGCCGACGTCCCCACAGGGGCTAAGAAGCACCTGCCGTGGTGCCCCTGGTTAGGGCAAAGGAGACTCTGGCCGGGGTGCTGAGTTCAGGCCTTACCCGGAGCCCTGGTGTCTATTCCCCATGTAGCTTCCCCACTTGCTTTGCCTCATTCCCGTGGAAAGTGCCGTACCAGGGTAATGGGAGTAAGTTCTAAACTGGGGAGGTTGGTGCAAAGCTTGGGAACCCCCCTCCCCCCGCCCCCCTGTGCTGCCGTTAGCTCTGGGTGGGTTGTTCCCGGGCAGGGAGAATCGATTTATTTGCTGCTGAGAAAGCTGCCAGGACAGGTCTGTGGGCACCAGATCTCCCGGCTCCTCCCAGCACAGCCCAGGCTCCATCCCTGCCCCAGTCACTGCTGGAGGAGGGTCCTATACGCACTGAGCCCAAAGCTTTCCCCAGCCTTCTTAGCGCAGTTGGCAGCGCGTCAGTCTCATAACCTGAAGGACGGGAGTTCAAGCCTCAGAGAGGGCAGCAGCTGCTTTTGCTCCTGGCTTCAGATTTTCTAGAGGAAATCACAGAAAAGAGACTAGAGCGGAGTGGTTTCAAGACACCCTCCCATCCAGCTCACACACACACGCAGATTTTTCGAAGGCATTAACTTTTCCTTCTCCTTTATGACTGGTTAATGCAACTGGAAATAGGGATTCCTAGAGGCCCCGTTCCCAGAGCTCACACCCACAGGGACACTGTCACACACACACACACCCCTACACCTCTCCTGGTGGTGGGAGGGGAACAGGGGAAAGGACAAAAGAAGTAAGAGGTGAAGAGAAAGGAGGGAGGGATGGAGGAAAAGGTCAAACAAAAAGGACAAACCCTAATGTCCCCAGTGATTCTGAGGGACAAAATCCCAAGTGGGGAATAAAATTCTGCCACCTGAAGCTACTGTTTTCCATGCCTAGAATTCAGCTGGCACCAGATGGATCAGACTGAACAGGTTCCAAACCTCTCGGAGGCTCGTACCTTCTAACCAGGGACGTCTGTTTTCTAGGAAAGTCCGTAAAAGGAAAGGAGAAAACTCGAAAGAGGTTCCTCCTGGCGCTCACGTACGTGAACCCTAATACTCTCCCAGTCCTCCGAGAGAGACCTCGACAAGGAGACTTGCTGAAGCAAAGCCACGGGGGTCTCCGAGGTTTCCCTGGCCCTGCGCCCCTGGCCTGGCCTGGCTGATGCCAGCATCTCTCTGTGAGGTCACCGCCTCCCACCACCTTTGACCAATAGGCCGAGGTCCTGCAAAAGGCCTTTGTGATGTCACTGCCACACCCACCCCTCCCCTGCCGTGCTAATGTCCTGCCGCTGGCCAGACACTTGGGAGGTTTGAGCTACTCCCTGGGGATCACCCCACTCAATGAGTGTCCATTCTAGGAAGCAAGCCGGCTGGACAGTAAAACATCAGGGGCTGCTCCCAATGCTACACTCACTTTTTCAGAAATTAGTAGACTTTATGGTCAGACGAGACCATCTGAGCATCTAATCTGACCCCCTGCATCTCACAGGCCCCCTGTGTACCACAAGAGCTACTTGTTGGGCAAACACATTCCAGAAAGGCATCTAGTCTTCATTAAATGACATCAAGAGATGGAGAATCCACCGCCAGCCCCACGGACCATGGGGAAGTTAGCCCAGCATCTGATCTCAGGGATGGGCACCCACGGAGCCCTAACCCTAACCCTGCCCTGCGCAGCTCCCCCCGGATGAGGTGGATCGCTGCCAGCCCAGGGGAGAGACGCTCCCAAGTGAGGGTGACCAGATGTCCTGATTTTATAGGGCCACTTCCGCTATTTGGGGCTTTGTCTTATATAGGCACCAATTACCCCCCACCGAGGGTGACCAGACAGCAAGGGTGGAAAATTGAGACGAGGATGGGGGGTAACAGGAGCCTATATAAAAAAAAGACCCTAACATTGGGACTGTCCCTATACAAGTGGGACATCTGGTCACCCCACCCACCCCCTGTCCTGGTTTTTCACACATGTTCTCTGGTCACCCTGTCCCCAGCCCAGCCATCTGGGGGTGGTAATTCCAGCCGGCCCCTGTTGCTTGCGCTGGCTGCCGAGGAAGTGACTTACTTTCATTTTTACTTCCTCAGCATGCAGCCAGCCCCCCGCCCCCAGCACCTCACCCAACCCAGCCCTGCTGGAGGGGAGGAGGGAGAGAGGGGTGCTCCGTGGGGGGGAGGGGAAAGGGGGGTTCTCTGTGTGGGGGGGAGAAGAATGGACGTTATGGGGGCAACAAAGGACACTGCCAGAGCCGCCCAGCCTGCCTCCCCTCACGCCGGGGGAGAGTCACACTCACAGGCGAGTTCCTCCCCCCCTTCCCAGAGACCCCAGCAGCCAATCCCCTCCCCAGACTGTGCTGCAGGCAGCGCATTGGGCTCTCTCTAGGACCCAGCGCTGCTCTTACCTGCCCCACGGCTTCCCGTCCCTCCCGGCTCCCGGCAGAGTGTCTGGTGCCCCAGGCATAGCGGTGCCCTACGTGCCCGTCTGTTCTGCCCATGGCTAAGGACGGCCCTGCCCCCACCTCTCTGCGAGATCTATGGCTCCTTCCTGCAGCTGGGGATGGGCCGACACGCCCTGAGCAGGTCCAGCTGGTTCAATCTGCCCCACAGGTCACCCCAGCACCCGCTCCCTGCTCTGCCCCACAGGTCACCCCAGCACCCGCTCCCTGCTCTGCCCCACAGGTCACCCCAGTACCCGCTCCCTGCTCTGCCCCACAGGTCACCCCAGCACCCGCTCCCTGCTCTGCCCCACAGGTCACCCCAGCACCCGCTCCCTGCTCCGCCCCACAGGTCACCCCAGCACCCGCTCCCTGCTCTGCCCCACAGGTCACCCCAGCACCCGCTCCCTGCTCTGCCCCACAGGTCACCCCAGCACCTGCTCCCTGCTCTGCCCCACAGGTCACCCCAGCACCCGCTCCCTGCTCTGCCCCACAGGTCACCCCAGCACCTGCTCCCTGCTCTGCCCCACAGGTCACCCCAGCACCCGCTCCCTGCTCTGCCCCACAGGTCACCCCAGCACCTGCTCCCTGCTCTGCCCCACAGGTCACCCCAGCACCCGCTCCCTGCTCCGGCTCCTCTCACAGAGCCCAGGGCCAGGCTCCAGCCGCTGTCCAAACTGTCTCCACCAGGGAGATCGTCCCTTCTCCTGCCACCACAACTTTTCCTGACAGCTGCGTCCCACCAGCTCACCCAGACAGGGAGGCTTTTCCGTACAGGAGGCTGAGCTCCCCCTGGAGCTGTGGAACTCACTGCCACATGACAGAGGAGACCACAGGCCAGAACGACATGCAAAGCTCAGCTCTTCCACGGAGCCATCCTCAGCCAGCGATTGCCCCTCACCGACAGCCCCAGCAAAACCCTTTGAGCCACCAGCCCGCTTCTTTCACAGCTGGGAGGGACGGCCGGCAGGGCGGCACCAAAGGCCCCAGACAGCCAAGCAGGTGAGGAAGCACCAGGCGTTAAAGCCAGGCCTGCGGCAGCAGCCACATCCCGCCCGCTGCCAGTGCGCCTTACAGAAATGTCGGCATCCCCTGTCAGCGAGGCAACTGGGCAAGTCGCTGACAGAGCTGAGCCCCACCTTTCTGCAGCCATCTTTAGAGAAGAACCCCACCCCAGAGTCACCCCTCCCTCCGTCAGCACCCCGACGGCTGTGGCTCTGAGTGGCTGTAGGATGATTGGGGGGCGAATCCAGGGCTGGAAGCGGGGTCAGGTCAGCCTGTGAGGAGTAACCAGGTGGGGCAGACCCAGGGGGAGGCTGTGGGCTGCTGGTGGGATGTTGGGATCAGAGCTCTAGATCAAAGCTGCACAGCGACCTGACACCCAGGGTTACAAGGCCGACATAGCGACCCCCTTACCGGCCTCGTGAACCCCAAACCCTAGTTACTCTGGGCACTTAGGAGTCTCTGTCCCTTAATCACTTCTGGGAGCTCCCCAGCAGGCGTCAGCCGCCTCCTGCCTCCCAGGTGAGACTCTTGGCGCTGTGCAAGCCGCCCCCTCGCTTGCAGGCCCAGGGTAGGAAGCGGGAGGCCCGGTGCTCGCAGAAGAGGGTTTGATTAATCCACCTCTGTGTTATGGGCACAGCACAGTTCCCCTGGGTCCCTCTGCTGGCTTTTCGTAAGCAGCACCCAGCGGCCCTGGCTCCAGGCTGGTGCCTTGCGAGCTCTGGCCCGGGCAGGGAGCGGTGCAGGGGGCTGGGCAGGGGCCCTGGCAAACCAGCTGCTGGGAGGCATCTTTGAGGCAGCAAAACAGTCCCTTAAGAAGCAACATCAGATTATTACCGTCCCTGGGTGGGCTCGAACCACCAGCCTTTCGGTTAACAGCCCAACGCGCTGACCCATTGCGCCACAGAGACACACAGCAACAAAACTGCTGTTACCAAGGCTGCTCCGAGCAGCCGGCGCATCTCCCTGCCAGCGCTAGAGCTCACAGGGCGCTAGGCCGGATGCTGGAGCTGGGGCTGAAGACCCAGCAGGGGGGCGCAGCAGAAGTGGGCTGGGCCCAAAACCCAGTGGTTGATGGATCAAAACCATTGTGTGCTAGACCTGCACATCTTCCTTTTTGCTCTGGGCAATCCAGCAAGGAGCAATCAGCAGAGGGCCAAGAGCCGAGGCCATGGGGCAAGAGGTGGCTGAGGCGGCGGCCGGCCAGGGAGTTAAATCAGCCCAACCCCCCGAGTCTGGCTCAATGTCACAAGGTCCCAGCTTCTCCATGGAAGACAATTTGTTAAATCCCAGATGAGTGGAGTTAAATCGGTTCTCAGCCTGAGTCCTTTGCTCTTAATCCTGAGGATATTGTCCCACCATGGGGCCATTTCCCGCCTCTCTTTCAGACAGAAGCACCATTTTCTCTGCACAGACACAGGAACAGCGAGATCTGTCTCTGTCCCTTGTGCAAAGCAGGGGGGCAAATTCCATGGACCGGACCTGTTCTGCAATGGAACCAATGGACGAGCAGGGGGCCCTGGGCCCATCCAGCCCTGCCAGTGAGATGTTCCCTCCCCTTCTCCTGAGTGCTGCTGTTGTTATTTCATGGAGTGTCTGGGATGGGGGGAAAGCTGAGTTCACTCCAGGTGGAGGGAAAAAAGGACCCTGAAAATCTCAGGGCCTCAGGGAAAACCCAACCGCTGCTACCGGGGTCGCTGAGGTGCTGGAGATCTGCACGGGACAGGGACTGTATGAACTGTCCAGGTGGGGAATGAATAACAATCTACAGCTAGATCCACCTCATTAACGACCGACACAGGCTAATCACGCTGCAGAGAGACGGGAAACCGGGAGCGATTCTTTGCTGTTCAGCCATAGACACAGGGACCCAATTGCACCGCAGTGAATGTGCTGGGGAAAGCTGGACTTTACAGGCCGGTGGAAATAGCAGATCCTAGAAACAGTTGGCACTCCCCACCCCACTTCTGCCACCAGGGGCAGGGATTGAGCTGTCCACAGAGCCCCTCCCCCCCACACACACACCATGGCAGCACCCCCCCAATACAGGGCAGAGGCTGAGTGTATCTCTGCACCCTGAGTCCAGGGCTCACACTCTCTCTGCCCCACACATAGAATCTGGCCCTGGTGCAAAGTGACCCTAAAGAACCAGCAACCTCCACGAGAGCATGATCGGGGGGTGGGGTGGGGCGGGGGGAAGGCTGCTGTGGAAGGAGGCAGGCTCTGAGTGTGAACACGCAGGAAATCAGGTATGTTTGTGGATGTAGCTCAGTAGTAGAGCGCGTGCTTCGCATGTATGAGGTCCTGGGTTCAATCCCCAGCATCTCCAGGTTTGCCTTTCACCTGGCTGCTTTGCTCACACCCAGCTGGGATGTGGCTGGCCTGTCTCCTTGCACAAGTTTCAATCTGAGCAGTGAGGGCAAAGTGCCAATGGCAGGGGAGCTCTGGGGGGGTTTCAGCAAAGCTCCAGCCAGCCCAGTGTCCTGTCTTCTGACTGGCCAATGCCAGGTGCCCCAGAAGAGCGAATCGTCAAGGGATCATCCCCTGTTGCCTATTCCCAGCTCCTGGCCAACAGAGGCTAGAGACGCCATCCCTGCCCAGCCTGGCTAATAGCCGTTGCTGGACCTGTCCTCCATGAACGTATCTAGTTCTGTTTTGAGCCCTGTTCTAGTCTTGGCCTCCACAACATCCTCTGGGGCAAAGCTCCACAGGTTGACTGTTGTCGTGTGACCCCCCCCTCCCCCCTTCCCCTTTCCCTCCCCCTCTAAGGCAGCGGGTTTCAATTCTTTTTTTCTGGTGTCCCAATTGAAGAAAATTGTTGATGCCCACGACCCAACGGAGCTGGGCATGAGGGGTTCGGGAGGGGCTCAGGGCTGGAGCAGGGGGCTGGGGTGCAGGGGTGAAGGCTGCAGGGTGGGGCAGAAAATGAGGGGTTCAGGGTGTGAGGGGGGCTCTAGGCTCGGGCAGGAGATTGGGGTGTCGGGGTGAAGGCTGCAGGGTGGGGCCAGGGATGAGGGGTTTGGGCTGCAGGAGGGGCTCCAAGTTTGGGGGGCTCCAAGCTGGAGCAGGGGGTTGGGGTGGAAAAGGGGGTCAGGGCTCTGGGCTGGGGGTGCAGGCTCTGGGGTGGGGCCAGGTATGAGGGTCTTGGGGTGCTGTAAAGGGCTCCTGGTTGGGAGGGCTCTAGTCTCAGGCAGGGGATTGGGGCACACGGTTGGGGTGTGAGGTTACCTCGCACGACTCCTGATCAGTGGATGAACCCGGGGTGGGGGTGGGGGGTTGGTAGAGAGTCAGGTGTGGGCAGATACCCGGCCTTAGCCAGAGCTGGGCACCATGGCTTAGCCGGTTAAAGCACCTGTCTTGTAAACAAGAGATCCTGGGTTCGACTCCCAGTGGTGCCTGGGTGTGTCCCTTTTGGGCACCTGATAGTGGCTACTGTGAGAACAAAGATTCAGAGCTAGATGGACCTTCGGTCTAGCCCAGGGGGAGGGTCCATGGGGGTGTCAGTGTGAGGGGGAGGGGCTGTGAGGGGGAGGGTCCATGGGGGTGTCAGTGTGAAGGGGAGGGGCTATGATGGGAGGGCTATGGTTGTCTATGAGGGGAGGGGCTGTGAGGGGGAGGGCTATGGAGTGTCTCTGTGAGGGGAGGGGCTGTAAGGGGGAGGGTCCATGGGGGAGTCAGTGGCCCCCCCAGAGCCCAGCCCCCAGCCAGGGGCCCCAGACCCCCCCAGAGCCCAGACCCCCAGGCATGGGCCCAAGACCCCCCCAGAGCCCAGCCCCCCAGCCAGGAGCCCCAGACCCCCACGCAGAGCCCAGCCCCCCCCCAGAGACCAGACCCGCAGCCAGGGGCCCAAGACCCCCCCCCCCCAGAGCCCAGACCCCAACCAGAGCCCAGCCCCCAGCCAGGGGCCCCAGACCCCCCCCAAGAGCCCAGACCCCCAGGCAGGTGCCCCAGACCCCCCCCCCCAGAGCCCAGACCCCCAACCAGGGTACCCAGACCCCCCCAGAGCCCAGACTCCCAGCCAGGGGCCCCAGACCCCCCCCCAGAGCCCAGACCCCCAGCCAGGGGCCCCAGACACACCCAGAGCCCACACCCCCAGCCAGGGGCCCCAGAGCCCCCCCAGAGCCCAGACCCCCAGCCAGGGCCCCACAATCCCCCCAGAGCCCAGAACCCAAGCCAGGGCCCCCAAACACCCCGCAGAGCCCAGACCCCAGCCAGGGGCCCCAGACCCGCCCCAGAGCCCAGACCACCAGTCAGGGGCCCCAGTCACCCCCCAGAGCCCAGACCCCCAGCCAGGGGCCCCAGCACCCCCCAGAGCCCAGACCGCCAGCCCGGGGCCCCAGACCCCCCCCCAGAACCCAGATCCCCAGCCAGGGGCCCCAGACCCCCCCCCCAGAGCCCAGACCCCCCCAGAGCCCAGCCCCCCAGCCAGGGGGCCCAGACCCCCCCCAGAGCCCAGACCCCCAGCCAGGGGCTCCAGATACCCCCAGAGCCCTGCCCCCCTGCCAGGGGCGCCTGTCCCACCCCAGAGCCCAGCCCCCCAGCCAGTGGCCCCAGACCCCCCAGAGCCCAGACCCCCACCCAGGGGCCCCAGACCCCCCCCCCCAGAGCCCAGACCCCCAGCCAGGAGCCCCAGCACCCCCCAGAGCCCAGACCGCCAGCCTGGGGCCCCAGACCCCCCCCCAGAACACAGATCCCCCAGCCAGGGGCCCCCGACCCCCCCCCCAGAGCCCAGACCCCCCCAGAGCCCAGCCCCCAGCCAGGGGGCCCAGACCCCCCCAGAGCCCAGACCCCCAGCCAGGGCCCAAGACCCCCCCAGAGCCCAGCCCCCAAGCCAGGGGCCCCAGACCACCCCCAGAGCCCAGACCCCCAGCCAGGGGCTCCAGATACCCCCAGAGCCCTGCCCCCCTTCCAGGGGCGCCTGTCCCACCCCAGAGCCCAGCCCCCCAGCCAGTGGCCCCAGACCCCCCCAGAGCCCAGACCCCCACCCAGGGGCCCCAGACCCCCCAGAGCACAGCCCCCCAGCCAGGGGCCCCAGATCCCCACCAGAGCCCAGACCCCCAGCCAGGGGCCCCAGACACCCCCAGAGCCCAGACCCCCAGGCAGGTGCCCCAGACCCCGCCCCCAGAGCCCAGACCCCCAACCAGTGTACCCAGACCCCCCCAGAGCCCAGACCCCCAGCCAGGGCCCCAGACCCCCCCCAGAGCCCAGACACCCAGCCAGGGGCCCAGATCCCCCCCAGAGCCCACACCCCCAGCCAGGGGCCCCAGAGCGCCCCCAGAGCCCAGACCCCCCAGCCAGGGGCCCCACACTCCCCCCAGAGCCCAGACCCCAGCCAGGGCCCCCAAACACCCCGCAGAGCCCAGACCCCCAGCCAGGGCCCCAGACCCGCCCCCAGAGCCCAGACCACCAGCCAGGGGCCCCAGTCACCCCCCAGAGCCCAGACCCCCAGCCAGGGGCCCCAGCACCCCCCAGAGCCCAGACCGCCAGCCAGGGGCCCCAGACCCCCCCAGAACCCAATCCCCAGCCAGGGGCCACAGACCCCCCCCCCAGAGCCCAGACACCCCAGAGCCCAGCCCCCAGCCAGGGCCCCAGACCCCCAGCCAGGGGCCCCAGACACCCCCAGAGCCCAGACCCCCCAGACAGGGGCCCAAGACCCCCCCAGAGCCCAGCCCCCCACCCAGGGGCCCCAGACCACCCCCAGAGCCCAGACCCCCAGCCAGGGGCTACAGATACCCCCAGAGCCCTGCCCCCCTGCCAGGGGCGCCTGTCCCCCCCCAGAGCTCAGCCCCCCAGCCAGTGGCCCCAGACCCCCCCAGAGCCCAGACCCCCACCAGGGGCCCCAGACCCCCCCAGAGCCCAGCCCCCCAGCCAGGGGCCACAGACCACCCCCAGAGCCCATCCCCCCAGCCAGGGGCCGCAGACCCCCCCCAGAGCCCAGCCCCCAGCCAGGGCCCCAGAGCCCCCCCCGAGCCAGACCCCCAGCCAGGGGCCCCAGATACCCACAGAGCACTGCCCCCAAGCCAGGGGCCCCAGCACCCCCCAGAGCCCAGACCACCAGCCAGGGGCCCCAGACCCCCCCCAGAACCCAGATCCCCCAGCCAGGGGCCCAAGACCCCCCCAGAGCCCAGACCCCCAGAGCCCAGCCCCCAGCCAGGGCCCCCAGACCCCCCCAGAGCCCAGACCCCCAGCCAGGGGCCCCAGACACCCCCAGAGCCCAGACCCCCAGCAGGGGCCCAAGACCCCCCCCAGAGCCCAGACCCCCGGCCAGGGGCCCCAGACCACCCCCAGAGCCCAGACCCCCAGGCAGGGGCTACAGATACCCCAGAGCCCTGCCCCCCTGCCAGGGGCGCCTGTCCCCCCCCAGAGCCCAGCCCCCAGCCAGTGGCCCCAGACCCCCCCCAGAGCCCAGCCCCCCAGCCAGGGGCCCCAGACCCCCCCCCAGAGCCCAGCCCCCCAGCCAGGGGCCCCAGATGCCCCCCAGAGCCCAGACCCCCAGCCAGGGGCCCCAGACACCCCCAGAGCCCAGACCCCCAGCCAGGGCCCAAGACCCCCCCCCCCAGAGCCCAGCCCCCAGCCAGGGACCACAGACCACCCCCAGAGCCCATCCCCCCAGCCAGGGGCCGCAGACCCCCCCCAGAGCCCAGCCCCCAGCCAGGGGCCCCAGACCCCCCCCAGAGCCCAGGCCCCCAGCCAGGGGCCCCAGATACCCACAGAGCACTGCCCCCCAGCCAGGGGCGCCAGTCCCCCCCCAGAGCCCAGCCCCCCCAGGCAGGGGCCCCAGCCACCCCCCAGAGCCCAGTCACCCAGCCAGGGGCACCAGACAGGGGCCCCAGAACCCCCACCCAGGGGCCCCAACCCCCCCAGAGCCCAGACCCCCAGCCAGGGGCCCCAGACCCCCCCAGAGCCCACACCCCCAGCCAGGGGCCCCAGACACCCCCCAGAGCCCAGACCGCCAGCCAGGGGCCCCAGACTCCCCCCAGAGACCAGACCCGCAGCCAGGGGCCCCAGACACCCCCCCAGAGCCGAGACACCCAGCCAGGGGCACCAGACCGCCCCAGAGCCCAGACCCCCAGGCAGGTTCCCCAGACCCCCCCCCCAGAGCCCAGACTCCCAACCAGGGTACCCAGACCCCCCCCAGAGCCCAGACCCCAAGCCAGGGGCCCCAGACCCCCCCCAGAGCCCACACCCCCAGCCAGGGGCCCCAGACCCCCCCCAGAGCCCACACCCCCAGCCAGGGGCCCCAGAGCCCCCCAGAGCCCACACCCCCAGCCAGGGGCCCCACACTCCCCCCAGAGCCCAGACCCCCAGCCAGGGCCCCCAAACAACCCGCAGAGCCCAGACCGCCAGCCAGGGGCCCCAGACCCGCCCCAGAGCCCAGACCACCAGCCAGGGGCCCCAGTCACCCCCCAGAGCCCATACCCCCAGCCAGGGGTCCCAGCACCCCCCAGAGCCCAGACCGCCAGACAGGGGCCCCAGAACCTCCAGCCAGGGGCCCAAACCCCCCCCCAGAGCCCAGACCCCCAGCCAGGGGCCCCAGACCCCCAGCCTGGGACCCCAGACCACCCCCAGAGCCCAGCCCCCCAGCCAGGGGCCCCAGACCCCCCCCCAGAGCCCAGCCCCCCAGCCAGGGGCCCCAGACCCCCCCCAGAGCCCACACCCCAGCCAGGGGCCCCAGACTCCCCCCAGAGCCCAGCCCCACGCAGGGGCCCCGACCCCCCCCAGAGCCCAGACCCCCAGCCCAGGGCCCCAGACACCCCCCAGAGCCCAGCCCCCCAGCCAGGGACCCCAGACCCCCCCTAGAGACCATCCCTCCAGCCAGGGGCCCCAGACGCCCCCCAGAGCACAGACCCCCAGCCCACGGGCCCAGAGCCCCCCCCAGAGCCCAGCCCCCCAGCCAGGGGCCCCATACCCCCCCCCAGAGCCCAGACCCCCAGCCACGGGCCCCAGACCCCCCCCAGAGCCCATACCCCCAGCCAGAGCCCCAGACCCCCCCCAGAGCCCAGACCCCCAGCCATGGGCCCCAGACCCCCCCAGAGCCCAGAACCCCAGGAAGGGGCCCGAGACCCCCCCCAGAGACCAGACCTGCAGCCAGGGGCCCCAGACCCCGAGCCAGGGGCCCAGACCCCCCCCAGAGCCCCCCCAGAGCCCAGACCCCCAGCCAGGGGCCCCAAACTCCCCCCAGAGCCCAGACCCCCAGCCAGGGCCCCCAACACCCCCCAGAGCCCAGACCCCAGCCAGGGGCCCCAGACCCGCCCCAGAGCCCAGACCACCAGCCAGGGGCCCGAGTCACCCCCCAGAGCCCAGACCCCCAGCCAGGGGCCCCAGAGCCCAGACCGCCAGCCAGGGGCCCCAGACCCCCCCAGAACCCAGATCCCCCAGCCAGGGACCCCAGACCCCCCCCCCCGGAGCCCAGACCTCCCCCCCCAGAGCCCAGCCCCCAGCCAGGGGCCCCAGGCCCCCAGCCAGGGGCCCCAG
The DNA here is from genome assembly GCA_037349315.1 of Chelydra serpentina. NCBI lineage: Eukaryota > Metazoa > Chordata > Testudines > Chelydridae > Chelydra > Chelydra serpentina. Next base: position 42,559 of record JBAIAC010000755.1, read on the forward strand.
TCACCCCCAGACCCCAGACCCCCAGCCAGGGCCCAAGACCCCCCCCCAGAGCCCAGCCCCCCAGCCAGGGGCCCCAGACCACCCACAGAGCCCAGACCCCTCCAGAGCCCAGCCCCCAGCCAGGGGCCCCAGACGCCCCCCAGAGCCCAGACCCCCAGCCAGGGGCCCCAGATACCCCCATAGCACTGCCCCCAGCCAGGGGCGCCAGTCCCCGCCCAGAGCCCAGCCCCCCAGCCAGGGGCCCCAGACCCCCCCCCAGAGCCCAGACCCCCAGCCAGGGGCCCCAGACCCCCCCCAGAGCCAGAGCCCCACCCAGAGGCCCCAGACCACCCCCCAGAGCCCAGACCCCCAGACAGGGGCCCCAGAACCCCCACCCAGGGGCCGCAACCCCCCCCAGAGCCCAGACCCCCAGCCAGGGGCCCCAGAGCACCCCCAGAGCCCAGACCCCCAGCCAGGGGCTCCAGATACCCCCAGAGCCCTGCCCCCCTGCCAGGGGCGCCTGTCCGCCCCCCGAGCCCAGCCCCCCAGCCAGTGGCCCCAGACCCCCCCCCAGCGCCCAGACCCCCACCCAGGGGCCCCAGACCCCCAAGAGCCCAGCCCCCAGCCAGGGTCCCCAGATCCACCCCAGAGCCCAGACCCCCAGCCAGGGGCCCCCAGACACCCCCAGAGCCCCAGACCCCCAGCCAGGGGCCCCAAGACCCCCCCCCAGAGCCCAGCCCCCCAGCCAGGGGCCACAGACCACCCCCAGAGCCCATCCCCCCAGCCAGGGCCGCAGACCCCCCCCAGAGCCCAGCCCCCAGCCAGGGGCCCCAGACCCCCCCCAGAGCCCAGACCCCCAGCCAGGGGCCCCAGATACCCACAGAGCACTGCCCCCCAGCCAGGGGCGCCAGTACCCCCCAGAGCCAGCCCCCCAGGCAGGGGCCCCAGCCACCCCCCCAGAGCCCAGTCACCCAGCCAGGGGCACCAGCCAGGGGCCCCAGAACCCCACCCAGGGGCCCCCAACCCCCCCCCAGAGCCCAGACCCCCAGCCAGGGGCCCCAGACCCCCCCAGAGCCCCAGACCCCCAGCCAGGGGCCCCAGACTCCCCCCAGACCCCAGCCCCCACGCAGGGGCCCCAGACCCCCCCCAGAGCCCAGACCCCCCCAGAGCCCAGCACCCAGCCAGGGACACCAGACCCCGCCCCCAGAGCCCAGAACCCCAGCCACGGGCCCCAGACCCCCCCCCCAGAGCCCAGCCCCCCAGCCAGGGGCCCCATACCCCCCCCAGAGCCCAGACCCCCAGCCACGGGCCCCAGACCCCCCCAGAGCCCAGACCCCAGCCAGGGGACCCAGACCCCCCCAGAGCCCAGACCCCCAGCCAGGGGCCCCATACCCCCCCCCAGAGCCCAGACCCCCAGCCATGGGCCCCAGACCCCCCCAGAGCCCAGAACCCCAGGAAGGGGCCCCAGACCCCCCCCAGAGACCAGACCTGCAGCCAGGGGCCCCAGACACCCCCCCCAGAGCCCAGCCCCCAGCCAGGGGCCCCAGGCCCCCCCAGAGCCCAGACCCCCAATCAGGGGCCCCAGATACCCACAGAGCACTGCCCCCCAGCCCAGGGCGCCAGTCCCCCCCCAGAGCCCAGCCCCCAAGGCAGGGGCCCCAGCCCCCCCCCCAGAGCCCAGTCACCCAGCCAGGGGCACCAGACAGGGGCCCCAGAACCCCACCCAGGGGCCCCAACCCCCCCAGAGCCCAGACCCCCAGCCAGGGGCCCCAGACCCCCCCAGAGCCATACCGCCAGCCAGGGGCCCCAGACTCCCCCCAGAGACCAGACCCGCAGCCAGGGGCCCCAGACACCCCCCCAGAGCCCAGACACCCAGCCAGGAGCCCCAGACCCCCCCCAGAGCCCAGACCCCCAGCCATGGGCCCCAGACCCCCCAAGAGCCCAGAACCCCAGGAACGGGCCCGAGACCCCCCCCAGAGACCAGACCTGCAGCCAGGGGCCCCAGACCCCGAGCCAGGGGCCCCAGACCCCCCCCAGAGCCCCCCCAGAGCCCAGAACCCCAGCCAGGGGCCCAAACTCCCCCAGAGCCCAGACCCCAGCCAGGGCCCCAAACACCCCCCAGAGCCCAGACCCCCAGCCAGGGGCCCCAGACCCGCCCCAGAGCCCAGACCACCAGCCAGGGGCCCGAGTCACCCCCCAGAGCCCAGACCCCCAGCCAGGGGCCCCAGAGCCCAGACCGCCAGCCAGGGGCCCCAGACCCCCCCCAGAACCCAGATCCCCCAGCCAGGGACCCCAGACCCCCCCCCCCCCGGAGCCCAGACCTCCCCCCCCAGAGCCAGCCCCCAGCCAGGGGCCCCAGGCCCCCAGCCAGGGGCCCCAGACACCCCCAGACCCCAGACCCCCAGCCAGGGGCCCAAGACCCCCCCCAGAGCCCAGCCCCCAGCCAGGGGCCCAGACCACCCACAGAGCCCAGACCCCTCCAGAGCCCAGCCCCCAGCCAGGGGCCCCAGACGCCCCCAGAGCCCAGACCCCCAGCCAGGGGCCCCAGATACCCCCATAGCACTGCCCCCCAGCCAGGGGCGCCAGTCCCGCCCAGAGCCCAGCCCCCCAGCCAGGGGCCCCAGACCCCCCCCAGAGCCCAGACCCCCAGCCAGGGGCCCCAGACCCCCCCAGAGCCCAGAGCCCCACCCAGAGGCCCCAGACCACCCCCCAGAGCCCAGACCCCCAGACAGGGGCCCCAGAACCCCCACCCAGGGGCCGCAACCCCCCCAGAGCCCAGACCCCCAGCCAGGGGCCCCAGAGCACCCCCAGAGCCCAGACCCCCAGCCAGGGGCTCCAGATACCCCCAGAGCCCTGCCCCCCTGCCAGGGGCGCCTGTCCGCCCCCCGAGCCCAGCCCCCAGCCAGTGGCCCCAGACCCCCCCCCCAGAGCCCAGACCCCCACCCAGGGGCCCCAGACCCCCCAAGAGCCCAGCCCCCCAGCCAGGGCCCCAGATCCACCCAGAGCCCAGACCCCCAGCCAGGGCCCCAGACACCCCCAGAGCCCAGACCCCCAGCCAGGGGCCCAAGACCCCCCCCCAGAGCCCAGCCCCCCAGCCAGGGGCCACAGACCACCCCCAGAGCCCATCCCCCCAGCCAGGGGCCGCAGACCCCCCCCAGAGCCCAGCCCCCAGCCAGGGGCCCCAGACCCCCCCCAGAGCCCAGACCCCCAGCCAGGGCCCCAGATACCCACAGAGCACTGCCCCCCAGCCAGGGGCGCCAGTACCCCCCAGAGCCAGCCCCCCAGGCAGGGGCCCCAGCCACCCCCCAGAGCCCAGTCACCCAGCCAGGGGCACCAGCCAGGGGCCCCAGAACCCCCACCCAGGGGGCCCCAACCCCCCCCAGAGCCCAGACCCCCAGCCAGGGGCCCCAGACCCCCCAGAGCCCAGACCCCCAGCCAGGGGCCCCAGACACCCCCAGAGCCCACACCCCCAGCCAGGGGCACCAGACTCCCCCCAGACCCCAGCCCCCACGCAGGGGCCCCAGACCCCCCCCAGAGCCCAGACCCCCCAGAGCCCAGCACCCAGCCAGGGACACCAGACCCGCCCCCAGAGCCCAGAACCCCAGCCACGGGCCCCAGACCCCCCCCAGAGCCCAGCCCCCCAGCCAGGGGCCCCATACCCCCCCCCAGAGCCCAGACCCCCAGCCACGGGCCCCAGACCCCCCCCAGAGCCCAGACCCCCAGCCAGGGGACCCAGAACCCCCCCAGAGCCCAGACCCCCAGCCAGGGGCCCATACCCCCCCCCCAGAGCCCAGACCCCCAGCCATGGGCCCCAGACCCCCCCAGAGCCCAGAACCCCAGGAAGGGGCCCCAGACCCCCCCCAGAGACCAGACCTGCAGCCAGGGGCCCCAGACACCCCCCAGAGCCCAGCCCCAGGCCAGGGCCCCAGGCCCCCCCAGAGCCCAGACCCCCAATCAGGGGCCCCAGATACCCACAGAGCACTGCCCCCCAGCCAGGGGCGCCAGTCCCCCCCCAGAGCCCAGCCCCCAAGGCAGGGGCCCCAGCCACCCCCCCAGAGCCCAGTCACCCAGCCAGGGGCACCAGACAGGGGCCCCAGAACCCCCACCCAGGGCCCCAACCCCCCCCAGAGCCAGACCCCCAGCCAGGGGCCCCAGACCCCCCCAGAGCCCATACCGCCAGCCAGGGGCCCCAGACTCCCCCCAGAGACCAGACCCGCAGCCAGGGGCCCCAGACACCCCCCCAGAGCCCAGACACCCAGCCAGGGGCACCAGACCGCCCCCAGAGCCCAGACCCCAGGCAGGTTCCCCAGATCCCCCCCCCAGAGCCCAGACTCCCAACCAGGGTACCCAGACCCCCCCCAGAGCCCACCCACCCCCAGCCAGGGCCCCAGAGCCCCCCCACAGCCCAGACCCCCAGCCAGGGGCCCCACACTCCCCCCAGAGCCCAGACCCCCAGCCAGGGCCCCCAAACAACCCGCAGAGCCCAGACCGCCAGCCAGGGGCCCCAGACCCGCCCCAGAGCCCAGACCACCAGCCAGGGGCCCCAGTCACCCCCAGAGCCCATACCCCCAGCCCAGGGGCCCCAGCACCCCCTAGAGCCCAGACCGCCAGACAGGGGCCCCAGAACCCCCAACCAGGGGCCCCAACCCCCCCCCCCCAGAGCCCAGACCGCCAGCCAGGGGCCCCAGATTCCCCCAGAACCCAGGTCTCCGAGCCAGGGGCCCCAGACCCCCCCCCCCCCGGAGCCCAGACCCCCCCCCAGAGCCCAGCCCCCCAGCCAGGGGCCCCAGGCCCCAGCCAGGGCCCCAGACACCCCCAGACCCCAGACCCCCAGCCAGGGGCCCCAGACCGCCCCCCAGAGCATAGCCCCCCAGCCAGGGGCCCCAGACCCCCAGCCTGGGACCCCAGACCACACCCCAGAGCCCAGCCCCCCAGCCAGGGGCCCCAGAATCCCCCCAGAGCCCACACCCCCAGCCAGGGGCCCCAGACTCCCGCCAGAGCCCAGACCCCAGGCAGGGGCCCCAGACCCCCCCCCCATAGCCCAGACCCCCAGCCAGGGGTCCCAGACCCCCCCCAGAGCCCAGCCCCCCAGCCAGGAGCCCCAGATCCCCCCCAGAGCCCAGAACCCCAGCCAGGGGCCCCAGACCCCCACCCCAGAGCCCCAGGGAACCTCCCCCACTAAGCTCCCAGGTTGAATCCACCTCACTCTCTACTCCGACACACCCCCCCCCAAAGCAAGACCCCCCCAGCCAGGGGCCCAAGACCCACCCCAGAGACCAGACCCCCCAGCCAGGGGCCCCAGAGCACCCCCAGAGCCCAGACCCCCAGCCAGGGGCTCCAGATACCCCCAGAGCCCTGCCCCCCTGCCAGGGGCGCCTGTCCCCCCCCCGAGCCCAGCCCCCCAGCCAGTTGCCCCAGACCCCCCCCCAGAGCCCAGACCCCCACCCAGGGGCCCCAGACCCCCCAAGAGCCCAGCCCCCTAGCCAGGGGCCCCAGATCCACCCAGAGCCCAGACCCCAGCCAGGGGCCCCAGACACCCCCAGAGCCCAGACCCCCAGCCAGGGGCCCAAGACCCCCCCCAGAGCCCAGCCCCCAGCCAGGGGCCACAGACCACCCCAGAGCCCCATCCCCCCAGCCAGGGGGCCGCAGACCCCCCCCAGAGCCCAGCCCCCAGCCAGGGGCCCCAGACCCCCCCCAGAGCCCAGACCCCCAGCCAGGGGCCCCCAGATACCCACAGAGCACTGCCCCCCAGGCAGGGGCGCCAGTCCCCCCCCCAGAGCCCCAGCCCCCCAGGCAGGGGCCCCAGCCACCCCCCCAGAGCCCAGTCACCCAGCCAGGGGCACCAGCCAGGGGCCCCAGAACCCCCACCCAGGGGCCCCAACCCCCCCCAGAGCCCAGACCCCGAGCCATGGGCCCCAGACCCGCCCCAGAGCCCAGACCACCAGTCAGGGGCCCCAGTCACCCCCCAGAGCCCAGACCCCCAGCCAGGGGCCCCAGCACCCCCCAGAGCCCAGGCCGCCAGCCCGGGCCCCAGACCCCCCCAGAACCCAGATCCCCCAGCCAGGGGCCCCAGACCCCCCCCAGAACCCAGACCCCCCCAGAGCCCAGCCCCCAGCCAGGGGGCCCAGACCCCCCCCAGAGCCCAGCCCCCCAGCCAGGGGCCCCAGACCACCCCCAGAGCCCAGACCCCCAGCCAGGGGCTCCAGATACCCCCAGAGCCCTGCCCCCCTGCCAGGGGCGCCTGTCCCACCCCAGAGCCCAGCCCCCCAGCCAGTGGCCCCAGACCCCCCCAGAGCCCAGACCCCCACCCAGGGGCCCCAGACCCCCCCCCCAGAGCCCAGACCCCCAGCCAGGGGCCCCAGCACCCCCCAGAGCCCAGACCGCCAGCCCGGGGCCCCAGACCCCCCCCAGAACCCAGATCCCCCAGCCAGGGGCCCCAGACCCCCCCCCCCAGAGCCCAGACCCCCCAGAGCCCAGCCCCCAGCCAGGGGGCCCAGACCCCCCCCAGAGCCGAGACCCCCAGCCAGGGGCCCAAGACCCCCCCAGAGCCCAGCCCCCCAGCCAGGGGCCCCAGACAACCCCCAGAGCCCAGACCCCCAGCCAGGGGCTCCAGATACCCCCAGAGCCCTGCCCCCCTGCCAGGGCGCCTGTCCCACCCCAGAGCCCAGCCCCCCAGCCAGTGGCCCCAGACCCCCCCAGAGCCCAGACCCCCACCCAGGGGCCCCAGACCCCCCCCAGAGCACAGCCCCCCAGCCAGGGGCCCCAGATCCCCACCAGAGCCCAGACCCCCAGCCAGGGGCCCCAGACAACCCCAGAGCCCAGACCCCCAGGCAGGTGCCCCAGACCCCGCCCCCAGAGCCCAGACCCCCAACCAGGGTACCCAGACCCCCCCGAGCCCAGACCCCCAGCCAGGGGCCCCAGACCCCCCCCCAGAGCCCAGACACCCAGCCAGGGGCCCCAGACCCCCCCAGAGCCCACACCCCCAGCCAGGGGCCCCAGAGCGCCCCCAGAGCCCAGACCCCCAGCCAGGGGCCCCACACTCCCCCCAGAGCCCAGACCCCCAGCCAGGGCCCCCAAACACCCCGCAGAGCCCAGACCCCCAGCCAGGGGCCCCAGACCCGCCCCAGAGCCCAGACCACCAGGCCAGGGCCCCAGTCACCCCCCAGAGCCCAGACCCCCAGCCAGGGGCCCCAGCACCCCCCAGAGCCCCAGACCGCCAGCCAGGGGCCCAGACCCCCCCCAGAACCCAGATCCCCCAGCCAGGGGCCCCAGACCCCCCCCCAGAGCCCAGACACCCCCAGAGCCCAGCCCCCAGCCAGGGGCCCCAGACCCCCCCAGAGCCCAGACCCCCAGCCAGGGGCCCCAGACACCCCCAGAGCCCAGACCCCCAGCCAGGGGCCCAAGACCCCCCCAGAGCCCAGCCCCCCAGCCAGGGGCCCCAGACCACCCCCAGAGCCCAGACCCCCAGCCAGGGGCTACAGATACCCCCAGAGCCCGGCCCCCCTGCCAGGGGCGCCTGTCCCCCCCCAAGGCTCAGCCCCCCAGCCAGTGGCCCCAGACACCCCCAGAGCCCAGACCCCCACCAGGGGCCCCAGACCCCCCCCAGAGCCCAGCCCCCCAGCCAGGGGCCCCAGATCCCCCCCAGAGCCCAGACCCCCAGCCAGGGGCCCCAGACACCCCCAGAGCCCAGAACCCCAGCCAGGGGCCCAAGACCCCCCCCCCAGAGCCCAGCCCCCAGCCAGGGGCCACAGACCACCCCCAGAGCCCATCCCCCCAGCCAGGGGCCGCAGACCCCCCCCCAGAGCCCAGCCCCCAGCCAGGGGCCCCAGATACCCACAGAGCACTGCCCCCCAGCCATGGGCCCCAGCACCCCCCAGAGCCCAGACCACCAGCAGGGGCCCCAGACCCCCCCCAGAACCCAGATCCCCCAGCCAGGGGCCCCAGACCCCCCCCCCAGAGCCCAGACCCCCCCAGAGCCCAGCCCCCAGCCAGGGGCCCCAGACCCCCCCCAGAGCCCAGATCCCCAGCCAGGGGCCCCAGACACCCCCAGAGCCCAGACCCAAAGCCAGGGGCCCAAGACCCCCCCCAGAGCCCAGTCCCCAGCCAGGGGCCCCAGACCACCCCCAGAGCCCAGACCCCAGGCAGGGGCTCCAGATACCCCCAAAGCCCTGCCCCCCTGCCAGGGGCGCCTGTCCCCCCCCAGAGCCCAGCCCCCAGCCAGTGGCCCCAGACCCCCCCCCAGAGCCCAGCCCCCTGCCAGGGGCCCCAGACCCCCCCAGAGCCCAGTCCCCCAGCCAGGGGCCCCAGATGCCCCCCAGAGCCCAGACCCCCAGCCAGGGGCCCCAGACACCCCCAGAGCCCAGACCCCCAGCCAGGGGCCCAAGACCCCCCCCCAGAGCCCAGCCCCCCAGCCAGGGACCACAGACCACCCCCCAGAGCCCATCCCCCCAGCCAGGGGCCGCAGACCCCCCCCAGAGCCCAGCCCCCAGCCAGGGGCCCCAGACCCCCCCAGAGCCCAGGCCCCCAGCCAGGGGCCCCAGATACCCACAGAGCACTGCCCCCAGCCAGGGGCGCCAGTCCCCCCCCAGAGCCCAGCCCCCCAGGCAGGGGCCCCAGCCACCCCCCCAGAGCCCAGTCACCCAGCCAGGGGCACCAGACAGGGGCCCCAGAACCCCCACCCCAGGTGCCCCAACCCCCCCAGAGCCCAGACCCCCAGCCAGGGGCCCCAGACCCCCCAGAGCCCACACCCCCAGCCAGGGGCCCCAGACACCCCCCAGAGCCCAGACCGCCAGCCAGGGGCCCCAGACTCCCCCCAGAGACCAGACCCGCAGCCAGGGGCCCCAGACACCCCCCAGAGCCCAGACACCCAGCCAGGGGCACCAGACCGCCCCCAGAGCCCAGACCCCCAGGCAGGTTCCCCCAGACCCCACCCCCAGAGCCCAGACTCCCAACCAGGGTACCCAAACCCCCACAGAGCCCAGACCCCAAGCCAGGGGCCCCAGACCCCCCCCAGAGCCCCCACCCCCAGCCAGGGGCCCCAGACCCCCCCCAGAGCCCACACCCCCAGCCAGGGGCCCCAGAGCCCCCCCAGAGCCCAGACCCCTGCCAGGGGCCCCACACTCCCCCCAGAGCCCAGACCCCCAGCCAGGGCCCCCAAACAACCCGCAGAGCCCAGACCGCCAGCCAGGGGCCCCAGACCCGCCCCAGAGCCCAGACCACCAGCCAGGGGCCCAATGTCACCCCCCAGAGCCATACCCCCAGCCAGGGGTCCCAGCACCCGCCAGAGCCCAGACCGCCAGCCAGGGGCCCCAGAACCCCCCCCCAGAGCCCAGACCCCCAGCCAGGGGCCCCAGACCCCCAGCCTGGGACCCCAGACACCCCCCAGAGCCCTGCCCCCCAGCCAGGGGCCCCAGACCCCCCCCCAGAGCCCACACCCCCAGCCAGGGGCCCCAGACTCCCCCAGAGCCCAGCCCCCACGCAGGGGCCCCAGACCCCCCCCAGAGCCCAGACCCCCAGCCCAGGGCCACAGACACCCCCCAGAGCCCAGCCCCCAAGCCAGGGACCCCCAGACTCCCCTAGAGACCATCCCCCCAGCCAGGGGCCCCAGACGCACCCCAGAGCACAGACCCTCCCAGAGCCCAGCACCCAGCCAGGGGCACCAGGCCCGCCCCCAGAGCCCAGAACCCCCAGCCACGGGCCCCAGAGCCCCCCCAGAGCCCAGCCCCCCAGCCAGGGGCCCCATACCCCCCCCCAGAGCCCAGACCCCCAGCCATGGGCCCCAGACCCCCCCAGAGACCAGACCTGCAGCCAGGGGCCCCAGACCCCCAGCCAGGGGCCCCAGACCCCCCCCCAGAGCCCACACCCCCAGCCAGGGGCCCCAGAGCCCCCCCAGAGCCCAGACCCCCAGCCAGGGGCCCCAAACTCCCCCCAGAGACCAGACCCCCAGCCAGGGCCCCCAAACATCCCCCAGAGCCCAGACCCCCAGCCAGGGGCCCCAGACCTGCCCCAGAGCCCAGACCACCAGCCAGGGGCCCGAGTCACCCCCAGAGCCCAGACCCCCAGCCAGGGGCCCCAGAGCCCAGACCGCCAGCCAGGGGCCCCAGACCCCCCCCAGAACCCAGATCCCCCAGCCAGGGACCCCAGACCCCCCCCCCCCCCGGAGCCCAGACCCCCCCCCAGAGCCCAGCCCCCAGCCAGGGGCCCCAGGCCCCCAGCCAGGGCCCCAGACACCCCCAGACCCCAGACCCCAGCCAGGGGCCCAAGACCCCCCCCAGAGCCCAGCCCCCCAGCCAGGGGCCCCAGACCACCCACAGAGCCCAGACCCCTCCAGAGACCAGCCCACAGCCAGCGGCCCCAGACCCCCCCCAGAGCCCAGACCCCCAGCCAGGGGCCCCAGATACCCCCATAGCACTGCCCCCCAGCCAGGGGCGCCAGTCCCCGCCCAGAGCCCAGCCCCCCAGCCAGGGGCCCCAGACCCCCCCCCAGAGCCCAGACCCCCAGCCAGGGGCCCCAGACCCCCCCCAGAGCCCAGACCCCCAGCCAGGGGCCCCAGACCACCCCCAGAGCCCAGACCCCAGACAGGGGCCCCAGAACCCCCACCCAGGGGCCGCAACCCCCCCCAGAGCCCAGACCCCCAGCAGGGGCCCCAGAGCACCCCCAGAGCCCAGACCCCCAGCCAGGGGCTCCAGATACCCCCAGAGCCCTGCCCCCCTGCCAGGGGCGCCTGTCCGCCCCCGAGCCCAGCCCCCAGCCAGTGGCCCCAGACCCCCCCCCAGAGCCCAGACCCCACCCAGGGGCCCCAGACCCCCCAAGAGCCCAGCCCCCCAGCCAGGGGCCCCAGATCCACCCCAGAGCCCAGACCCCCAGCCAGGGGCCCCAGCCACCCCCCAGAGCCCAGTCACCCAGCCAGGGGCACCAGACAGGGGCCCCAGAACCCCCACCCAGGGGCCCCAACCCCCCCAGAGCCCAGACCCCCAGCCAGGGGCCCCAGACCCCCCCAGAGCCCAGACCCCAGCCAGGGGCCCCAGACACCCCACAGAGCCCGCACCCCCAGCCAGGGGCCCCAGACTCCCCCAGAGCCCAGCCCCCACGCAGGGGCCCCAGACCCCCCCCAGAGCCCAGACCCCCCCAGAGCCCAGCACCCAGCCAGGGAGACCAGACCCGCCCCCAGAGCCCAGAACCCCAGCCACGGCCCCAGACCCCCCCCCAGAGCCCAGCCCCCCAGCCAGGGGCCCAATACCCCCCCGCAGAGCCCAGACCCCCAGCCACGGGCCCCAGACCCCCCCCAGAGCCCAGACCCCCCAGCCAGGGGACCCAGACCCCCCCCAGAGCCCAGACCCCCAGCCAGGAGCCCCAGACCCCCCCCAGAGCCCAGACCCCCAGCCATGGGCCCCAGACCCCCCCAGAGCCCAGAACCCCAGGAAGGGGCCCCAGACCCCCCCCAGAGACCAGACCTGCAGCCAGGGGCCCCAGACACCCCCCCAGAGCCCAGCCCCCAGCCAGGGGCCCCAGGCCCCCCCAGAGCCCAGACCCCCAATCAGGGGCCCCAGATACCCACAGAGCACTGCCCCCAGCCAGGGGCGCCAGTCCCCCCCAGAGCCCAGCCCCCCAGGCAGGGGCCCCAGCCACCCCCCCAGAGCCCAGTCACCCAGCCAGGGGCACCAGACAGGGGCCCCAGAACCCCCACCCAGGGGCCCCAACCCCCCCAGAACCCAGACCCCCCAGCCAGGGGCGCCAGACCCCCCCAGAGCCCAGATCGCCAGCCAGGGGCCCCAGGACTCCACCCAGAGACCAGACCCGCAGCCAGGGGCCCCAGACACCCCCCCAGAGCCCACACCCCCAGCCAGGTTCCCCAGACCCCCCCCCCAGAGCCCAGACTCCCAACCAGGGTACCCAGACCCCCCAGAGCCCAGACCCCAAGCCAGGGGGCCCCAGACCCCCCCCAGAGCCCACCCCCCAGCCAGGGGCCCCAGACCCCCCCAGAGCCCACACCCCCAGCCAGGGGCCCCAGAGACCCCAGAGCCCAGACCCCCAGCCAGGGGCCCCACACTCCCCCCAGAGCCCAGACCCCCAGCCAGGGCCCCCAAACAACCCGCAGAGCCAGACCGCCAGCCAGGGGCCCCAGACCCGCCCCAGAGCCCAGACCACCAGCCAGGGGCCCCAGTCACCCCCCAGAGCCCATACCCCCAGCCAGGGGCCCCAGCACCCCCTAGAGCCCAGACCGCCAGACAGGGGCCCCAGAACCCCCAGCCAGGGGCCCCAACCCCCCCCCAGAGCCAGACCGCCAGCCAGGGGCCCCAGACCCCCCCAGAACCCAGGTCCCCCAGCCAGGGGCCCCAGACCCCCCCCCCCGAGCCCAGACCCCCCCCCAGAGCCCAGCCCCCTGCCAGGGGCCCCCAGGCCCCAGCCAGGGGCCCCAGACACCCCCGACCCCAGACCCCCATCCAGGGCCCAAGACCCCCCCCAGAGCCCAGCCCCCCAGCCAGGGGCCCCAGACCACCCACAGAGCCCAGACCCCTCCAGAGCCAGCCCCCAGCCAGGGGCCCCAGACCCCCCCCAGAGCCCAGACCCCCAGCCAGGGGCCCCAGATACCCCCATAGCACTGCCCCCCAACCAGGGGCCGCCAGTCCCTGCCCAGAGCCCCAGCCCCCCAGCCAGGGGCCCCCAGACCCCCCCCCAGAGCCCAGACCCCCAGCCAGGGGCCCCAGACCCCCCAAGAAGCCACATCCCCCAGCCAGGGGCCCAGACACCCCCCCCAGAGCCCAGCCCCCAGCCAGGGGCCCCAGACCCCCCCCAGAGCCCAGACCCCCAGCCAGGGGCTCCAGATACCCCCAGAGCCCAGCCCCCCAGCAACGGGCCCCAGACCGCCCCCCAGAGCATAGCCCCCAGCCAGGGGCCCAGACCCCCAGCCTGGGACCCCAGAACCACACCCCAGCCGCCCAGCCCCCCAGCCAGGGCCCCAGAAT